>JAQZBX010015390.1:0-37585 GCA_029593785.1 Cabassous unicinctus
CATATTCAAAACGAGAAAGGAAATGTCTCCCTTTATATAATAAGGATTTTAGCTTACATTTCAATACCATGGAAACTAGGCACTGGGATAGGATCTTTTCTGTCTAAATATATCCTTGGCTTTCAAATATATTTTCTATTTCACCAAAGCTACTTTTAAAATTCCTCCATCTGCACAATGTTTCCTTTATTTTGGGCCGGCAGGATCACCTTGGGCCCATCCCTCAGCTTTCATCAGCAAATATGTCACTTCAAGGGAAGCATAAGTTTGGGCAACCCATGAGCAAAGGAGTCTCTCTGAGAAACTATTGTGGTGCCACTGGGATGTGGAATAAGATTAAAGTGTATCTCCGATGGAGGGGGGGCATTTTTAACTCTGCCACTTTCATGGGAAATAGAATCCTGGAATAAAAAGATAAGGGCCAGCAAGACGTAGTGGAAGCACCATGGTTAGATTGCCAGGTACTTGTGACTTTGCAAAATCTTTTCACTCCTCTTGGTTTCAACATCCAATTCTGTGAAATGGCGTATTCTGTCTAGAGATTTTCTAAGGTTTTTTTCCCCAAGTCTACTTGTTCATCCAGAAATATTTATGATCACCTACTAAGTTTCAGGCACTCAGAATGAAGTAAAAAACCAGGGAGATGGGATCTCTGGTCTTTAAGAACTCTTGTAGTCTAATATTTAATAGTCTATCTATGGGTGGCAGATTGCCAATTATATTTAGTAAGGATTTTATTTTAATTTTAGCCTTTGGATTATCCCCATTTTATTCCAAAGCTTGTTTCTACTTGATTTTCCTTATCCATTCCCATTGAAATACAAGGTGGTGGCACTATAAATCCAAACATTGTCTTAGAAGGTGCATTGAGAAAATGCCAAATATATTTCAAAGGTCAGTATTTATTCTGATGAATTGTGGTTAGTGTCTCCTGCATTCATGGGTATGATTTAGGGAGGAAGAACGGACATTGTGAGCACATTTTGGTTCCACTGTTGTGTCATAATTAAGTAGCTATATAGATAAAATTTCTTCAAACTAAAACATAGTAGAAATATTTCTCACCTTAGCCTTGTAAAAAATCTTTCTTGAGAATCAGTCTGTTAGGGTATTCCTACCTAGACTGATCTATTGCATTAAGCAATGGGTTTGATTTTTTGACTGCCAATGTGTGTTATTTTCCTACACAAACAGCTAAGCTTAAAGTTTAATGAAGTAGGAAAGGCATTCAAGAAGAGCTAGAGCTAACATCTTGTATATTTGAACCTGTCTGTTCTGCCAGTGACCCATAGAGTGAAGAGCTGTGTCAGCTAATCATTTAGTTGACCACTGCTGACAGACAAATACCTTCTGGTGAGCTTGGAGGGAATGTCCTAAAAACAGCAGAAGTCAGCAAGGTGACACACGACTCTTGTGGGGTCCTATTCTTATTTCTGCCATTGCTTAGAGGTAAGCAGTTACTCATAAAAATACATCTTATCTTCAAGTAATACACGTGTTAAGAGTTTAAATTACTTTGTTGTGAGAAGGTGTTTTTATAACTACTTGAACACATATTTTTTCCAGTGATGATAATTAGCTGATTAATAATATCATAGTTATCAAAAGTGATAGCATGTTTTCAAAATTATATAACAATAGATGAGTCTTTAGCTGGCTTTAATTGGAACATCTAATAATTATAACCTTATAGATGCAAGGGAAGAAATGTTTTCAACTGTAAACACAAATACAAAAAACAAAACAAAAATTTGTCAGCATAAGACCACCTGCTTGTATGACTACTAAGCTAGAAAGCAGCTGCTTTATTTAATACATTGTTTCAGGGGATCTGTAGGATTTCAGTGAAATCATCGAAGCAGTGGTTTCTAACATTGTTAATAGCAAAAGTCACATTATCCACCTGCCTCAAGATTTGCACATTTTGTAAGTTTTTCCCCAACAAATTATATTTATTAAGTAATTATGAGTTTTTCCATTTTAATTAGCAAAGACAATTTCAACTACCAATTACGTGTATGATGAAAGTGAAATGATAGATATTCAACACTGAAATGCTATAATTCCCACCCAAACTAAAGAAATTTGTCCTTGTCGATATCATAGGCTAACTTATGGTAACCAATTTTATGATTTCATTTAGATATTTAAAAAATCTTGAAAATGGCACATGGAGCCCATTGTTACCTTAGGAAGTTCTAGAGTTTCAGGGATTTAGTATTAGGAAACTCTATGATGCACCAAACTTACATGTGTGAATTTAGATATGTTTGATGCAATTAAGAGTTGAAGAAGTTTTTACTGCAACTTCTAGTTCCAAATGTTTTTCTAAGGGTGTGGGGAAACAAGCTGTATTTTCCTAGCAATAAAATAAACTCTCTCTCTCTCATCCTAAGAAAAATTAGACGGGATCCCTTATAATCTAGGTCTTTTGGCAATTATAAACTGATATGTGGCTCAAGAAAGGGACTGTTTCTTATTCTTGGCTGACCTGGGTGGGGGGTCACAATTTAAGATAAGCTGGGGTGCAAAGAACAAAAGTAACCAGCAGTATTCTCCATTAAAAATGTGAAGTACCAGATTCCATTGTGAGATGGCTGATCTTGCAAGATATGGAAAAAGTTAGGAAAACATTTTTTTTCCCTCTTTATTAATTAATTATGCTGCCTCTGAGAATGTTAGGCATTGGGAAATGTGTGTGTGTGTGGGGGAGCGAGGGGGTTGTTTCAACAGCTCTCTACCGAGCAGATTAACCAGTATACTTGTGATGCCAAAAGAGACCCACTTGGAATGCTTAGGCCCACTCTGGACTGCTTTGATGTCTTGGAGCTTTTATAGCTATTACCTTCACCCCCACTCCCCACTCCAACTCCACCTGATGTGCCAAATCCTACCCGGTCTGTTTTTGTGGAGCCCTGGGAAAGTAAAGAGGAAAAGATGTTTGATGTGAGACTCCCTATAGCAGTAAGAAGCAGAATTTGTTGAGGACAGGAGGTTTGCATTGCAGAGATGCCCCACTGGAAAGGCATGGTTGTGAGTATAGGGAAGCAAGATTAGGGGTTAGGATGTGTTTTAGTTTGTCACCAGCTGCCAATGCAATATGCCAGAAATGTGTTGGCTTTTATAATGGGAATTTATTAGGTTAAAAGCTTACAGTTCTGAGGTCATGTAAGTGTCCAAATCAAGGCATCATCAGAGAGGATGTCTCACCAAATGTCGGCTGCTTGTGATCCTGGACTCCTGCCACGTGTCAAGGCACAATGGATGCCAGTCTCTGCCGATGTCTCTGCCTTTCCCTACCCCTTTCCCTCCAGGCTCACTTTCTCCCCAAGCTCAGCTGTGGGCAATCAGGCATATGGTTTCTCCACTCTCCTCTGGTCATTGTCTCTTTCAGCTTCTGAGGTGCCTCTTTCTGTGCCTTTGTGCTCTGCTGATTCTAGCCTTTCGGAGTTTCTCTGTCTCTGCTGCATTTCTCTGTCTCTGCTTTCAGTCCTCTGTTTATAAAGGACTACAGCAAGAGGGTTAAGACACACCCTGGGTCATGCCTCACTGAAGCAATCCAATCAAAGACCCCCCTAACCGAATCCAATCCAATCAAAACGGTTCCACACCCACAGGAATGGACCAATTTGAGAACATGATTTTCTGGGGTCCAAAAAAGATACAAACCAACACAGAATGTATGTATCTATGAGGACACTTCTCCCAACACAAAGTTTTCAGTTTTCTTGTATACACTACCCTTGGAGGTGAGCAAAGTCACATATAATTTTATGTCCATTGGTACACCCTCTGTCCACTCCCTCTCATATGTTATATTATCTTTAATTACCTCAACATTCAGTTGAGGCTGATATATTTGAACAGGCTTGTGTGCCACTGTAATGGAGGACAAAGAAAGATGAAGGAAAAGGACACATGTCCTCTTTTTCACATCTTCCAGTTACAGAGGAAGATGCTTACTTCACGGAGGGTGGGCTGACAGCTGAGCTTCACCTACATATGGCTTCCAACAGTGCTCCCCAAACAGTGTCTCAAACCATATTGATAGGTATACAACTCCAAGAAAGGAGTCTATGGCCAGTTAAGTGTAGGATATGTTGTATACTATTGGAGATTCATAATGTATATGAATAGGTTAAATATTTGGGGAGTTCTGCAGTAAAGACAACTATTGAACTTTGTTTAATCCAGTATTTCCCACTGGATTTGACTACAGACTCCTTTTTTCATGCGGTGTGTCTTTCACAGAATAAGATTGACAAATGGAGAACAATACCACATTGTCTTTCTTGAAATAATTTCTTCCTTTACTTCTGTGACATCGCACGTCTGGTTTTCCTCTTACCTCTTTGGGCTCCACTTCTGTCTCCTTGGCTGGCTCATTCTTTCTTGCTTAGATATTCAATTTCCTCCAGGCTTGGCCCTAAGGCCTCTCCTCTTTTCACTTCATATTCTCCTCTTCTCTCATCCATGCCTGTGGCTTCAATGACCGTCTCTTGCAGATGTCTCGCAGATGCCAACTTTCACTCCAGATCTCTTCTATGAGCATCAGTCCTGTATATCCACCAGTTTACTTGACATTTGTACTTGGATGTCTCAAGGACACCTCCCAACTCAATGTGTCCAAAAGCAATCTCATTGTCTCCCTGCCTTTGCTCCCTGCGGTGTTTCTTTCTCAGAAACTCATTCTGTTTTGCAAATCAGAAATCTGGGAGTCATCCTTGACACAATCCTCTATCACAATCATCAAATTATATAGATTTAAATTCTGAAATAATCTTAAATCCATCCACTTTTTCCATCTCCACTCCCCCTTACTTGGTCCAAGTTACCAACTTCTCACACCCGGACTCCTACAAAGGCTTATCTGGACTTCTGATATCCATTCTTGCCCTCTCTAAGCCATTACCCACAATACAGCCCCAGTTCTTATCACAAATATGATATCTCCCTTCCCCTTAAAAGACTCTCATTACTCTTAGAACAAAGACCAAAATCCTTAAGTCACAGAAGTCCTGCCTGATCTGGCTCCTATCTTTCAATCTAGCTTCATTTTTTATTCCCCTGCCCATTGCCCTTCTTGCTTCTCTCTGACTTATCTTTTCTTAAGAATTGAGATATACATTGATGTGGAGGCAGTGGCCGCTGGAGGTTCTGAGGGCAGGGAGAGGGAAAAACAGATGTAACATGGGGGTATTTTTGGGACTTGGGAATTGTCCTGAATGACATTGCAACGACAGATACAGGCCATTATATATCTTGCCATAACCTACAGAATTGGGTGGGAGAGAGTGTAAGCTACAATGTAAATTTTAATCCATGCTTAATGGCAATGCTCCAAAATGTGTTCATCAATTGCAATGAATGTACCTCACTAATGAAGGATGTTGTTAATGTGGGAAAACGTGGGAAGTGTAGGGAGCAGGGCATATGGGAATCCCCTATATATTTTTTTTGTGACATTTGTATAATCTAAGTATCTTTAAAAAATTGAGATATAATTCACAGACCATAAAATCCACACTTTTAAATTGTGCAACTCATAGTTTTTAGTATATTTGCTAGGTTGTGTCACCATCACTACTACCTAATTCCAGAACATTTTCATTGCCTCCGAAAAGAAACCCCTTACCCATTAGAAACCACTCCCCTCTATCTGTATAGGCGTCCCTGTTCTGGTCATTTCATATCTAATGCAATCATATAATATGTGGTCTTTTCTTACTGACTTCTTTCATAATGCTTTCAGGGTTCATCAGTGTTGCAGCATGTATCAGAACTTCCTTTCTTTCTATTGCTGAACAATATTCAATTGTGTAGATATACCACTTTTTGTTTATCCGTTCATCAGTTAAAAGTCATTTGGACTGTTTCCACTTTTTGACTATTATGAATAATGCTACTATGAATATTTATGTAGAAGTTTTTGTGTGAAAGTGTTTTCAGTTCTCTTGGTTATATACCTAAAAATGGAATTGCTGGGTCATATGGTAACTGTATGTTTATCCTCTTGAGAAACTACAAAACTGTTTTCCAAAGCAGCTGTACCAGTATACATTCCCACTAGCAGTGTATGAAGGTTCCAATTTTTCTACATCTTTGCAAACACTTGTTATTGTCCATCTTTCTTATTATAGTGATTTTAGTAGGTATGAAGTGGTGTCTCATTGTGGTTTTGATTTGCGGTTCCCAAATGACCAGTGCTGTTCCTGGCTTACTTTTAATTTCTGAAATGCACCATATTCCCTCTTGTTATTGGGCTTTTGTATGTACTGTTCCCTTTTCCCCAATCTCTTCACCTGTGAGTCTACTGTTCCTCCTCATCTCTTTGTACAAATTACAATAGGTGCTTCCTTGGGAAAGCATCCTCTTATGACATCTCTAGATGAAAACCACCTACTATAAACTCTCATAGGACCACGCAATTCTCAATCATAGCATGCACAGCATGCTTCTCTCCCAGCAGACTATATGTTTCTTAAAGGCAGGGAACCTGTTTACCTTATCCCCCATTGCATTCTCAGCACAGAGCACAATGCCTGACACATAGTAGTTGGTCAATAAATATTTTCCGAATGAATGAAAGAATGAATAGATTGATTCTGGGTTACAGAAATAGTTTTAACACGTTAAGGCATTTAATGCCACTTTACCTTCCTGTGGGATTCCTCTGAAGACAGTCTGAAATCACAAATTTTCTCTATATGAATAATTATATACCTTGGTGAATTAGAAAAAATAAACGGGAGAAGTAAATCAGGGTAGAGAGAATGACTATACGGATGAGGGATACATACTTTTCATCATATTAATTTTGGATACCTTTATGAATTATAAAGAGATGGGTTATTATGATTTTGGACTGCTTGTGGAAATCAACTCATTTGTTTTTTTAACCTCACTTCCTTGTAAATTAATTCTCCTAAAATTATTAAAATGGAAATTTAGTTTCTTTGCAGTATATTGACCTTTCATCTACTAATCTGTTTTACACTGACATTTAGGCACTATTTACTGAGCCTTGAACTTCTTAGAAACAAAACGAAACAACCCAAAACCTGAAGAGTTCTAGCATCCTTTATTCAATGACACAAATTATCTCCATTGGTAATTTCTGTCTGAAACCCAAGAGTTTTATTGATTCCAGCTGAATGCTTTTGCTAAGCACTGGATGACATTTACTTACACAAATGAAAGCTAGAATTTCAGGAAAATTGAATCTCACATCCTCCAGCATTTATCATTTCAAATGACCCACAGTAAAGAGGAGCATGCATATCCTAGCACTCTGACGTCCAAGGGAAGTATCAGCTGGCAGTTAGGAACTTTCACCCAAATGCACTGAATCTAGCAAAGGAAGAGGGTGACCAGTTTTCCATCCACAGCAACAAACAATGACATCCTGAAGCATAATGACGAAAACTGTGGAAGCCCCCACCTCACTTGTCATTGATTGTAGACTTGGGTAATAAATATGGAAAAGACAGCAATACTAGAGAAAACATGTACGTATGTATCAGGGTTTTCGTTAAATCATTGAAGTTGTCCAGCTCCTTTTCCTTCTCCCTGTTAGTAAACTCTTCATGGTTGAGGGCATGGAGTTCTAATGACAGGAGATGGACATGCCACAGATAGAAGTGGCCCTTGGGCCCTGGGAGGTCACTCTGTGACAGTGTGTGTGAAGGAATGTGTATCCTTTTCATAGCTTTGTTCCAGTGGACATGGTCCACTGGCAAATCCTGTTGCACTAAGATCGGAGGGTGCAGATAACCCAAACATAATCCAGACATGTGGACATTGTTTTTGTGACATGGCGTTCCAAATCCAAAGTGCACCCCCCACCCCCGCCTCAAAAAAAACAAACAAGACTTTGGCTTCTTCCTGCACGGAGAATTCTGTATCTCCTTTTCTTTCTCTCTAACTCTCTCTCTCTCTGTTGCTTTCAGTCTCTCTCCTATTGCTTCATCAACTAAATACTTATACCTACAGATGTGTTATGTGCATACCTTCTAGATATTGTGTATACATTACCTATATTTAGTTGAATACTTAATACATATAAAACACGTAGGATGTGTGTGTGTACACTCCTAAATACTTTAACACCTGAGTAAAAGGGACCTCTCAATTCAGTATGTCATTGAATGGGTACACTCAAATCACTTTATCTGCCATTTATGGGGGAAGGTTATACTAATTTTGCCAGAAATAGTGTGAAGATGAATTGGAGTTTATGAATGCTTGTCTGATCAGACTTGGCACCCTAAACTGGACCTCCCTGCTCATGGATCAGTCATAGTCGCCCGAGCAACAACTGGGGTGCTCTTATCACCTCTTGGTACCATTTGGGCACCACCTTCTGAACTTTTCCCTGATATTGTCCATTATTTCTTGTGGACTCTGCACAGTAGATTGCTTCCTGCTCTCTACCTGCTCTCTTGGACCTGGCTCCTTGTATATTTTGGCTCCCACGTCCAATGCCCTGGAGCTACATCTGGACCAGGGCAAACAGTTATTCCTAGAGGGGTTTCCAGAAGCTCCTTCTAGTCTCTTTTCTGGGCCCTCTGCCTCCATGTATCCACCCAATCTCCCAGCTGTGGCAGATTCCTGGGAAGCATGGAGCCGTCCTTGGGTGGTATCAGAAGATGTACCTGGGTCTCAGTGGCTGCATTCATTGGTGCCTCAATTCTTGGCCTCAGACCACAGAAGCCACAGAAGGATGTGTGATGCTGGCAGTGAGCCCCTTGGTCCCTTCCTCATGCTGCAACTGAGGAACTTCATATTCTAATACAGAACCTAGGACACCTGTCATTCCTACTACCTCTGTAACAGCTTCTGTGGGAAAAATTCACCCCTGCTGTGCTCTCTCCTGCAGCTATAAATTGATTCAGGACACATGGAACTCCAAGTCTCAGGAGTAATGTGGTTTGACTTATATTTGGTGAAAGAAGCAGACAGTTAAATAGAACCTTTCTTCTAGATTGGCAACTCTCTACTAGAAAATTTCCTGGCAATCTAGGATTGTTAAGCTATAATTTTGGGGCCATACTTGGTATAAGCTGGTTTTAATACTAGCTGATGGTTTTGGCTACAGGTGGGGCCAATGGTCAGATGCACCATGCCATGTCAGAATGGAATGACCGATTCTTGGGATTTTGGTTTAGAAAGGGCTAAGGGGCATGATCTTTGATGAACTTGAAGGAGTCCTTCCACTTTCTCCCTTAATCTAATGTCTGAACAACCTCTTTCACACTGCAAGGATAATGTGAGACAGAATATTCTCTCATCACCTTGTACGGCCCATGCCATGCACCCATCTGCATCCAGCCTGGTTTAAAAGTCAGGCTCTGGATTCAGTTTCCTTGC
This sequence comes from Cabassous unicinctus, assembly GCA_029593785.1. NCBI lineage: Eukaryota > Metazoa > Chordata > Mammalia > Cingulata > Chlamyphoridae > Cabassous > Cabassous unicinctus. Next base: position 9,370 of record JAQZBX010015390.1, read on the forward strand.
ATTCAAGTCCCACCTCTGCCATTTGTTAATTGTATGTAGTTTCTATATCTGTAAAACAGCAATAATAGCAGTAGATACTACATGGGATAGAATAGTGCCTACAGATGGAGCTAGCCTGTCTTTACGGATCATCCGGAGTCCTTATGTGTGCTATGATTCACTGTTCCAGACCCTCAAGATCTGTCCGTCTTATAAAATCTACACTGAAATCTATCGAAACTGCTACCAGGAGCGCTAAGAATACCTGCCTTGACATGTGTATACAGACCTACCTCGCATCAGAAGTCACACACAAAGATATTCTCACGAAACAGGAACTGAACTCTTAGAGCATCTGATATCAGAGCAATTATGTTATTTTTCTCAGCCATTTCTGGGCATCTCCCCACTTCTTTGTGAAGTCATCAAGGCCTGGCTGATCAGTATCTGATATATTTTATGGAGCTCAAGGACATCTTTTGGCCATCCAAAGCCAAGACATGAAGTGTGCAATGTAGCACTGGGCAGTTCACAACACCATCTAGGCACAAAACAATGCCTGAGCCCTCCCCCTAGTGTCTACACACCAAGAAGCTGGAGGACAGCTTCTGGGGGCCTTCAGGTAGATGGAAGCCATGAGAAGTTGTCCCATGTTTCATTGCTTTCTGTTCTGTTTGACCCAACAAGACCTGATTTCCACTTCCCAGTGACATGTCCCAATAACCCAGCACAGGGAGTAAGGTGTGTCAATAGTAAATCCTGGAATTATGGTGATAACCACAGTAAGGTCTTTTATCTAAGCCATTGGAACCCAAAGGAGAAGTTACAGAAACCCACTCCCATCTTTGAAGAATTTAAACTTACCACTAATCAAATCTGATCAGCCCTTTGATCCATGAAGGGAAACCAAACAGATAGTACATCTGATATTGCGTTCTGTGTGCTTTTTGCTGGTGTGTGGCTGACTCCAAAGACTAGAACTCTTTTATCACACTATATTGCCTGTTTCCAACTATACAGCTGATACCTGCCCTCAAAAAGACCCACCTACTAAAAGGACATGAAAAACAGTTTAACTTATGCTGGTACGACATTTGAGCCAGGCTTTGACAAGTAGATAGAATGCAGTCATGAGGAAAAGGAAAGAACATTCCAGGCAGGAGCACCAGAGTGAGGACAGACACTGAGGTGGGCAAGTGGAGAGCATGTCTGGGGAACAGGTGCGTGTGTGTGCATGACCCAGGGGAAGAAACAATACTGCCTCCCGAGGGTACAATGTGTTGGTGTAATGTGTGGGCTAGAAAAAAGGGCTCCCGGTGATTGTGCCGTGCAGATGGAATCACAGGTAATTGTTTTCTTCTTTTCTCCAGCTTTTCTTGTGTAACCTGCATGTCCTCAGGCCTTGCCCATGAGTCGGTTCACTGGTTCTCACACTGCCTCTGGGGTCATTCTCCACTCCACTCTGGGCTCCTGCCTCATGACCCCTCTGTGCTGCTAACATTTGTCTCCAAGCCATGCTTCCCTATGCTCTTCCCAGGCCACCTGCTCCAGAACTGCGGTGTCTCCATTTCAAGAGGTCTCCTTTAATAAAAATATAATGAAAAAACACTTTTATATCACAACTGATAGTAAATTAGGTCATTTTTGTGGAATTGTAGATAGAAATGTTGCATGTATTCTATGTCTACGTAAGTAAGGCCTCAGGAAAATTTGATGTCACAGGTTATGATCTGGCAACTTAGACAGAGAAATACATATTATAAAGTTATTGCCCTGGAATAATAAAAAACACAAATTTACTGTTGGAATTCTGGATTCACAATATGGCTTCCAGAGCCCAGCTGAGTGTTTGTGGTCATAGCTCTTTGCTCTCTTCCCCTCCCCTTTGTGTTAATGATCATGCTAATTAACTGCAGGTGCTTTTATTTCCCCCTTTAAGGAATAGAAGCTTCACCTGACTTAATTCCAATGAAAGTATCTGCCTTCTCTCTATGCAAATTTTCTCTGCAACTGAAATAATTCTGGGAAATTTTGTCTCCATTTAAGATTGTGTTGCTAAGATAATATTTAGGTTTGGGGAATAATGTTTGCTATGTACTGCTTTATATTTTTCTGCATGAGGGGAAAAACATGGTTTCAGGATGATTTGTGTTAAAACTAAAAATGAGATTAAAATTAATAATGATGATGATGATGTTGGTGATGATAATGGTGTAGTACTTTTTAGTTAGAGTCTTCCAAACAAAAAATACAGTTCAATGTTTAGTCCCTATGATATAAACATGGCCTCCATAACTGGTAGAGTTATCTATTAGCACACCTATTTCTCCTACAAAATGGGTTTTCTTAACATGGGTTGTGTTTAATGGGATTTTTACCAATTTAGGGGCTACTTTAAGAAACAGGTAAAATTTACCTATAGTTAAATGCACAGGTCTTAAGTGTAATATTCAAATGAATTTTGTCAAACGTAATCACCCATGTACCTATACAATATTTCTGTCATCCAGAAAGCTGTCTTGTGTAGTGGGCAAAATTCGACGTATATAGACTGTATTTGATTATAAAAATAACTGCAGTTAGAAATCTGGCTTATTCATACAAATAAGTTGAAAAGATAGTTTTCATTAATACATTTTACTGACATCTCAACCAAACAAGCAATTTACTTTAGCATTCACTGCAATTAAATATTGCCCATTGCCCATGGGTTTATCAGCAGTGCCAAAATCATTTGGGAAGTTAAACTTTACTCTTGAGGTAGCAAACAGCTTTCTGATTAACTTAACAATGAGCTGATTATAAATAGATTCCTATAATTAGCCCAAAGCAGGAGGTTTTGTTTGGTTTACATCAAATATGTCCATCATCAGGTATCTTTTGGGCCCAGAAGGCAATCTCAATTTTCCTGTTGAAATGGACCAATGGCACCTGAAGAGACATGGACTGAAGCAAGAACTACACAGATTTTATTTTCATTCATTAATTCAGCAAACTAAGCTCTTACTCTGTGCCAGGCACTGCTAGGTAGCCAGGATCAAGCAGTGAACAAAGCAGACAAAATCATTCTCCTTATGGAGAAAAAAAAAATCAAATGGGTCCATTGTATAATGTCAGTTAATGGGGAGTATGAAGAGAAATGAAGTGAGATAAAGGGCTTGGGAGTGTGGGGAGGAGGGTGGGATGTCATGGAAGGCCCCTATGAAAAGGTGACTTCCGAGTGGACATCTGAGTTCAGTAAAGGAGACCATGTAGGTCTCTGGAAACAGCAAATGCAAAAGGTCCAGAGGCAGGAAAGCGCTTAAGAACAGCAAGGTGTCAGGAGTGGCTGGGGAAGAGGAAAATACGCTGGAGCAGGACAGGGGCCAGATCATCTGATCAAAGTCCTCACTTTGGAACTGGGTTTGTAGGGATTATGTGGAATCTTTTCTTTCTTTCTTTTTTTAAAAACCAACAGTAAATGCATTTTGTTCTGGAAATGTTTTGGTTACCTTGAAATGACAAGATTACAAGTTTTCCTTCATTTATGGGAAAGGGGGTTTTAAAAACTAAAGCTGATTACAGAGATATAAACAAAATTACATTTTTGATATTTTTAAAAAATAACCTTTTTATTTTGGAATAATTTTAGATTTGGAGAAAAGTTGCAAAGATAGTACAGAGTTCCTGTAAACGTCTTATCCATTTCCCCCTACATTTAACATCTTACATTACTATGATTCATTTGTCAAAACTAGGAAATTGACATTGGTATATAATTATTACCCGAACCTCAGATTTTGTTAATTTTTCCATTAATGTAGCCTTTCTGTCCCAGGATCCGATCTCGGGCACCACATTGCATCTAGTCGTCATGCTTCCCTGGTCTCCTCTGCCTTTCCTTGTTTGTTATGATCCTGACTCTCCTGAGGAGTACAGGTCACATATCCTGTAGAACGCTCCCAATCCAGGGCTGGCTGTTGTTTTTCTTGTGATTAGACTAGGGTTATGGGTTTTTGGAAAGAATACCATGGAGGTAGAGTACCCTTCTCGCCACATCATGCCAGGAGTTACGTGATATCCACATGATATCACTGGTGATGTTGATTTTTGTCACTTGGGTGAGGTGATGTTTGCCAGGTCTCTGCACTGTAAAGTTACCATTTTCCCTTTTCCTACTCTATTCTTTGGAATCTAGCTCGCCCTCAGGGAAAGGGGATTCTTTGATGTGCTTTAAAAGCATTATTTGATGTAATATTCTACATGTATGTAATGTACAATCATATTTGACTGTAGAGGGCAAAAGCAGAGGCAGGAAGACTGGGCAGTGCCCAGGTGAGAGAGGTGACTTGGGCTAGGGTGAGAGTTGAGGAAATGATAAGTGGCTGGAATCTGGGTAACTTAGGAGACATAGTCCACAGGTTTTTATATTACTTTCTGCCCTTACTTCCTTCAGGGCAATGGCCATCAATAGTGCTGGACATTATCTTGTTTTACTAATGACAACATCATTCCCTGGAGGGACAGTGCTCTCCTTCTATAGCTTGGGTGTTACCAAAATTGCTGATCCTGGCTCCTAGGACAGTTTCCTGGAGAAGGTCATGGCTGGGGAAGTGTCCTCTGGGGGAGGTGAGCCACACCCACCCAGTTCTCTACCTTTTCTCTGAGGATATGAAGTAGAACCCTAAGAAAGAGCTTAGAGTTTGTGGGGTGCTCCCTGCCTGAGGAAACCGTGGATTTTTGAGAATTTTGCATTCTCAAAGTAAACCTAACTGGTTCCTTAAGCCAACCTTCAAATGTCTCTCGGAGGGAGAAGTATTAGAATAAACATTTAAGGTGATGTAGCCTAATTTATTAAGAAACTCCTATGTACTAGGCCCTCCCTTTTAGGTGCTTTATATTTGTTGTGGGAATGACTTTCAAGGCCCACAAACTCAGGTGTGCAAAACTGTAGCTTTTTTTTCTTTTTTTTCTATAAGTAAACTTAAATTTTATCTTAAACCTTCATTTTTTTTTTTCTAATGCAAAGATCTTAGCCCATTTATCTCTGTCAGTTCAGTCCTTTCATGCAAATCTAGATGTTGCTTCTTCTCCTTCTTCTTCCTGATGTGCATCCTCAAAACTGCAGGGATTTGTAAATACACTGCTGTGGATTTAGAAGGGAGGGTGACATATCCTTTTTGATCCTGATCTCATGTAATCCTGTTCCATTTACTCTGAGATGCAACTGGTTGGTTTGGCTTCTGTGCATGTCTTTCTCCATATTGGCAATCTCCTAAGAAATAATTAAATTCTCCTTGGCCCTTCTGAAGGATTGGACATGATGTATCCTTCCTCTAGTGTCTCCCCATCCTGCCTTGAGAACCCTTACAGATATACCAGCTCTTCCTCTCTTCAGGGATCCCCAAACCTACAAGTGTTCTATCATCATCTCCTTCCCCCAGCACTACCTCTCTTTTCTGGGACTTGGCCCAAGGGAACAGGAGCTTGGCCTTCAAACCATCATCTAACATCTTTTCTTTACTTCTCAGAGCTTGAAGAAGGTGCTTACCTTTGAAGGGCTTGGAGGTAGAAGTTGGGGACTTCATAGGGGGCCCACTCTGCCTGTGTTCTTCACAAATATATTGTTTGTATTAGGACTTTGGCCTTTGGAAATAAAAATATCAAGGATTCACTTATTTTGCTTTTCACTGCATTAGGCGGTATTTGGAAATGGGAGGCTACAATAGAGGCCAGGGTATAGAAGGGGCCAGGGTCTCATTTGAAGAGTTGGGCAGAAGAGTGCAGGAATGGAAAGCAGACTTGCAATAAACACAGAGGGTAACACTTTATATGTTGCTGATTGCATAATTATTTCTTTTGCTTTTTATATTGGTTCTGTGAGTTTTATCTTGTCATTTTTATTTCATAAACGAGAAAGTTGAGAAGTTAAAAAAAAGCAAACTTATCCAAATTTGTACAGACAGTATGTGTTGGTAGAAGCAGGAATCAAAACCAGATCTGTCCTGATAACATATATCCATTACAGCATATAATCCAACTCATATACTGGCAGTTTCCTTCCATGTGAATGACCCAAAGAATTTCAAGGCAAGCCATGAATGGGCGTGGTTGTGGGTAAGAAGCATTGAGGACTCTGGCTTGGTCATTAGGGTCTAACATCTCCCTTTATCTTTTCAGATTTCAACCTTGACACATAATTATTGAGTGTCAATTCTGTGATGCAGGGATACAGTGGTGAACTTAAGGAAGTTAGAACCAGGGAGAGGAGACAGACAAGTCAAAAGACACTTAGAATACAGTGTAGAGAAGTGCCACTAATGAAATGAAACAACTTGCTATGAGAGACCCAGAAAGAACCTCTGATTCTGCACTGGGGGATTCACAAAGGCCTCCTGGAGGAGATGGGATTTAAAGTACAAAGTTATGCCAGAGGTTATGGGAAGTGGGGTGGTGGCTCATGGAGTGAGATAGCCCCTAACAAAACTTCCAGATTTTTTTGGTAAGTGGCATTCTCTTCCTACTCCTTCAAAGCAGGGTGAACTGAGCTCTGACTGAGGTAGAGACGGGGGAGACCATCTATTTTGAGGACCACCCTCTAAGATAACGTTTCTAACTAAAGGCTGGCCATCCCACGAGCCCACTCTACTCATCCTGCAATAGTGCTGCATCCTCTGCAGCCAAAGCCACGGCCTCTTATTGACTGCCTTTGCAAAGGCTTCCACTGCTCCACGCTCAGCCTGCTTGCCTTCTAGCCCATGGGGTTCTCTTCTTTGCCTTTGCCTCCCCTCTGGCCCGAACTAGGCATTTGAGTAGTAAACATCACCAGGGCAATCAAATTCTGCAGGAGAAAGATGCAAAGCAAACTACACCATTTAATTTTCCCTGGATTTAGAGGCCTTAGGAAGAGCCAAGGGGAGGATGCTTGTTGGAGACTACTTAATCTTGCTTGAACAGGCAGTGATTAAAAATAAAAAAGAAAAGAAATGTAGTTATTTTCAAAATTTGACCTTTCCCCTCCCTTTTGCCATTCTCTCGCTCTTGCAGGCTTCTATTCAAAGACTCATTTTCCCCCTCAGACATTTCAGGTTCTGAATTTATTTCATACAAAAAAGCATGACATATGTGTTCTTTCTTATACATATATTTTAGGGTGACAGTGAATTTCGCAAATTCACAGCATTTTCTGCTTGTTATTTCTGCAGGGGAACATAGAACATACTTTTAGCAATCTTGGCTGCCAGAGCAAAGCCAAGGAGACCAGTGGCAGATGGATTGTGCTGCTTGTCCTTAGAGGTTAACATATGCTGGTGAGCATATTTCCCTGATGGTGCAAGCTTTTATGCTTCTGGAGGTAATGCAGTCCTGGGGACCTGGGGAAAAACAGAATGTCGTCTAATGGCCCGTTATGGATTGCATTGTGTCCCCCCAAAAAAAGACATGCTCAAGTCTTATCTCCAGTCCTGTGAATGTGAACTTATTTGTAAATAAAATCTTTGAAGATATTATTAGTTAAGATGAGTCCAAACTGGATCAGGGTGGGCCCTAATAAGGAGAGAAAATGGGGAGAGAGAGAAAGAGAGAGAGAGAGAAGAGAAGAGAGAGATTGGAGACGGCCATGTAACAGAGGCAGAGATTGAGTTACATTGTCACAAATTAAAGAATGCCATGGATTTCTGGCCACCCACCAGAAGCCAAGAGAGACACGGAACGGATTCTCCCCTTTAAGAGGGAGCATGGCCCTGCCGACACCCTGATTTTGCGCTTCTAGCCTCCAGAGCTGTGAGACAATCCATTTCTGTTAAGCCTACTGGTCCATGGTACTGTGTTACAGCAGCCCTGGAAAACTAGGACAGTTTTGCATGCGGGGCTGGGCTTCAGGAAGTCAAGGGTCTAGTGCTGCTTCTGGGAGGGGTTCTGGGGCAAATCCCTTCCTCTTTCTGGCTGTTTCTGGCTATGAGACTCCGAAACTGTATAGCAACAACCACTTTGTCACCTTCAGAAATGTGGTAGGGGAATTTGTACTCTTCAGCCTCCCACATACACATTTTCTGGAGGCTAGACTTTGCGTGACCTACTTTAAGAAAACATCAGATAGAAAATTGTAATTTGTGAAAATGAGGGTGGAGAGATTAGGGAGGGGGATGTTGACTTTTCATGCTTCAACAGGAGTCCTCTATATAAGAACATCTAAACTATGGTTTACTTTTAAAAAGGAATGTGACAATCACCTTCCCCTGGATAGAGACATAGAGTTGATAAGAAGGAAGCAAATTATTTGTTGAGTGGACATCATGTACCCACAACAACTGTATGTTGTAGATATGATTATTTCCATTTTTTGAGGGAGGAAATTGAGGCAGAGAGGCCACATCATTAGCAAGTTAAGTAGCTTCTAATAAGCTGTGCCAAGATTCTAACCCAAGCCCAGGTCAGGTACTGTGAAACTTCTTAGGTCCTTGGCTGTAAGTTAGGACCCTGACGTTTGAGTCTGGGCTTCCCGGCTAGTACCCTTGGCAATCGTCACTCCTCAGAGTCTGAGCCTCAGGATAATCCTGTCTTTCTGGCTTCACGGGGTTGTTGTGACAACCATGACTAAAGACAAAGTAGGGACGTGCTCTGTAAATGACAACACATTTATATAAATACCAGAGGGATCATTTCTATTTCTTTGCCAATGAGTGAGGTGCACCTGTGGATGAATTACTGAGCTATTTGCCATGCAGCTTTGTCTTCCACTGCACAATACTGCCTGTGGCCTCTCGTCACTGTGCACCTTGCCTTTGTTTCACAATGCGACAAAGTGCAGGCCATACTGTAGGTGTGTAGGGTAGCCCTTGTAGGGAAGGCTGCTGGAGCAAATTGCCCACCTCTGCCACTTGTCAGCTTTGTAATTCGGGGAGTTACTTAACCTTTCTGTGTCTTAGTATTCTAGTCAGAAAAATGGGGATAATAGTATGTATTTCATAAGATTATTGTGAAGTTTAAATGGCTCAATTGATATGCCCAGGACATACTAAATGCTACAGAAATGTTGGTGCTCACACTTGTTAGATGATTTTCACCAGCCTTGAGAAAATCTGCAGGAGCCACACATTGGTGGCAATGGTAAGTTCTACAGTGGAGTACCACCATGTAGAAGGCTACAGATCAGTGTTTTTTCCTATAAACAGCATTGTTTATGGCTCACAAAGAAATGACTTCTATGATGAACATTTCCCATCTGGAAAAAGTGCTGGTGTCAGATCTAGTGAGGGATTACCCAATTTGGGTCCCATCTCCAGCCTCACTCCATGTTACCCCTGGAACTCCACATCCAGCCACGCTGAACCCTTTTAGGTCCTTGAATGTATCATAGTCTCTTCTCTTTTGATTGCACTATTCCTCTTACTTGGTGTTCTTTCTTTGCTACCATATCACCAGGCCCACCTGTCTTGTTCATGGCTGCACATCCCTCTGGTTTCAGTTTAGATGTCATTTCTCGGGGAGGTTTTTCTGGATGCCCTCAGACTGGTTTGGAAAAAAGGGTTATGATGAAGCACAGACTCTAATAGTGGTTGAAATGAAAATTGTTAATCTGAAAACTGCAAAGTGATGGTGTTTGCTTAGCGAGTTGTACTTTTTTATGATAAGCAAAAATATTTAAAAAATATCAGGAAGTAATTTATATGTTATGTTCTTTGCTTCTTCAAAGTAGTCTACTCAATTTATGAACTACACAAATTTCCTTTTTTTCTTATCTTTCTTTGGTTACTTACTTTCCTTTTGTCAGCTCTTGACATCAGAATGGACTCTTTTTTTTTATTTTCAGAAATGAGTTGAAAGTTTCATACCACTGAGAAATCCAGAAATGTCAAGGTTTCCACTTTTCTTTTAAATTGATTGGAAATAGCATTGCACAACATTCAGATATTGCTCATTGGCTTTAGCTCCCATTTTGTAAATAAAAACAATGGAAAAAGATGGGAAGATTTATACTTAAATGTAGTAGTGTTATCTTTGAGAAGTAGGTAAATGTAAATTATATTTTACTCTTTTGCTTCTGTATTCTCTAAAATTTCTACAATTAACATACTGAGTAATAATAAAAAGTTCTTAAAATTTTAAAAAGAGAATTTCATAGTTCTTTAGATTCAATTCCAATCAACAAGATTCAGTAAATAATGTGGGTTGAACAGGAGGAAGATTCAAAAGAAGTAGGTTGTTTCCCTGCCTTTCAGGAGGCTAAACATCCAAAAGACAAATTGATCATAGAAGAACCCCAAGAAAGATACTCCTTCACCTGACCATACTGAATAGTTTTTCATTTTCATCTCCCAACTCTTCTATACCCTATTTCTAGTTCTCCTCTTTACACCTTTTCTTTCTTCTTCCTTCTCTCCCTCCCTACCCCTTTCTTGCATTTTTCTCCCTTCCCTTCCCTCCTCTTCCTCCCCTCCCCTCCCCACCCCTCTCTTCCTTCCTAGCCCCTCTCATATCCTCATATCTTCCTCCCCTCCTGACCATTATCTCAATTGCTCTAGTCCAGTTATACCTTCTTGAGAGATTTTCCACCCATCTTGTCCATATCTTATCTTCTTCATCACAAGATTTTGTTCTTGTTTTCTGCTCAGTCACCACGTCAACATACAAGGCTGCCTTTTTCACACTAATGGGAAACAAAGAAAGCATATAAAATGGAAATTTAAAGCTATCCAGTGATCCTATTTTAGTTAGTGCTTAGATACTTTTCCTAAACAATTTTTGTTAAACATAAGGTTTACAGGCATCGAAATGGAATTTTAGTTGATTTTTAAAAAAAGTTCTATCTCTAAAGCAATGCAGAAGAGAAATTATTTATTTGAACTTGTTTTTCCAGAGACCCTTGGTCAAATTTCCTGTTATAGATTTAAAGGGTTCAGACACTCACCATACATTTAATGATATTTACCTTTCTCTTACAAAGAGATAGCAAATTGTAACTATCTATCATTTTCTAGTACATCTCACCAAGATCCGTGTGCACACTTCACAGAAGGATAAACTTTATATGTCAGCAAATAAAACATGTAATGCTTATGAAGTCCTTACAAGAAATTGTGCCAGCCTGTTTTTTAATGCTAAAACTAAAGTCCAGAAGAGGGTCTGTCCAGTGAAACTACTTCAAATGAGTTACATAGCTATGATTGAACTTCTCCACTGCCAATCATTTCTGTCTAAAGTGAGGTCAAAAAAGAGCTCAGAATGCCTCCCCTGCTCTGATATTTAACACCCTTGTGTATAAATACCATTGTGCCTGCTCCACAAAAAAATGGAGATCCAGATCTGTTTGGATATTTGATTTTTAAAAAAATTTGAAAACAGTATTATAGGTGTGACGTGATATCTCATTATTGTTTTAATTGGCATTATTTTGATTTCTTGTGAATCTGAATATTTTTTCCATCTATTTATTGGTCATTTATATTTTTCATTTTGAGTATTTTCTATTCATGTCTTTTGGATACTTTTGTATTGTTATGAATATTTCCATATTGATTCATATAAACTCTACATATATTAAGACACTATCTTTTTGTCCTAAATGTTTCAAACATTATAATTTTCCAGTTTATTTGCCTTTTAATATTGTGTCATGTTTGTTTCACATAAAAAAATAAAAAAATATGTAGTCAAATCTTTCAATCGTGGCTTTTCTAAAATATTTCTTTATTGCTTCTTATTTTCCCTGTTTCCAGCACATTAAGGACTCACAAGTCAACAAAGAAGGAGAAGGAGGGGGAGGAAAGGGGGAAGAAGGGGTAAGGGGGAGGAGAAGAAAGGAGGAGAGAAGAAAGATTTGTAGCATTTTCCCTAGACATTACGGAACCGAGTCCAGCCTTTTCAGTGTGCTAATAATCAGTTTCTAAACATTACTGAATCTGAGGGTTAGAAAGCAATTATATCTTATTTAATAAGGAAAAAAAATAAAACAAAACCAAAGCACCAAAGTCATGGGTGGAGGGAGGAGATGTAAACTGGTATAAATGCTGAAGAAATTGGTTGTGGGCGCACTTACTGACTCACCCTGGACGTTGGCTTTGGGAGGTTGGAGGTCAGCTCTCTGAACACTTCATGCAAATGCAGGAACCCCGCCAACACTATTTCTACCTTTCACTTGACAATTGCCAGGATAACTCAACTCCCCACCGGAGCCCTCTTCAACTCTGGCTGTCAGCCGGACATGTCTTTCTTATATTATGCTGGAAATTTCCTCCTTGTATGTGCCACACACCAAGTCTAGCTCCATTTGGAGTCAGATAGAAAGTCAATGTACCTGAGGTAACTTCAACAATTCAGAGGAAGCTGCCATATCACACCCAAGACATCTCTTTTCCAGGACAAATACCTCGAAATCATTTCTCTTTACCTCCTCTCACTTGGCTTTGAGACTCCCCACCACACTGATGGCCTTCTTCTGGACACATCTCAGAGCTTCTTTTCTTTCTCCTGGGTGCCCAGCATTGAACACAGAATTTTGTGTGGACCTGATAGGAGTAGAACAGACTTGACACGTTCTAGTCCCCCGTCTTTGCATCCTCTTGGTCTCTCTTTGTTTCTCTTCACTTTCTCATCCTCCTGCCCTGTTTCTCAGAAACCCTAGAGCAGTGGCTTGGGCACCTTGCCTTTCCTTCACTCCACTCCACTCTAGCACGGAGGTTTGCTTGTTTGTTTATATTTTGTTGTGTTGCTTTGTTTTTGTGTTTGTTTGTTGTTGTTGACAGAACCCTGGAAAACCTCTTACTTAGTTGCTTGGCAAGCGCTGGTTGGGGAGGTGCTTTCTTTGCTTCCAATTCCCTTTCTCCTAATTTGAAAGCTACTGTCTGCTGCTTGCAATGGCAGCAGGTTTCACCCTGGGTTTGTGGGTCAAGGTTTTGGTTTTGGACCTTGGCCTCACTATCCTGTTAGACTTGTGATCAGGCTTACCCTGGGTGACAGGGCAGGGCAGGCTGGGGTAGAGTAAAGGTGGGGCAGGAAAAGGTGGGGCTGGGCTGCCTGGGAAACCGACTTGCTTCTCGAAGTGGTGGCAGAGCTGCTACCTACCAATGGCAATGGAGGAAGTGGACTTAACCGAATGTTAATCCTGGCTAACTGGCTGGAAGTCTTAATCCTGGCTAATTGGCTGGGAGACCCTGGGTAAGTTCCTGTGTCCTCTCTGAGAGGGTGACATTGGTTAGTGCTATGCTAACTACTGCCACCTATCAAACACTGACTCACCCAGGTACTGTGCTGCTAAGAGCTTTCAGGAATTGTCCCCTTTGATTATATCAGCAAACTCATGAGGAAGGTACTATTAGTTTGCTCATTTTACAGATGAAGCAATACAAACTTAGGTTAAACAACTTGTCTAAGACCACAGTGTTAGTAAGCAGCTGAGCTGGGATTTGAACCAACTAGCCTGAAAGCCTGTTTTCCCAGCTACAATACTATGCCTTCCCACCCCCAAATTCCACACAGGATTCATATTCCATGGTTTGCTAGAGGTCAGCGACAGCTCTAAAGGATGGGGAGGACCATGTTCAAACCATTTGTCATTAGCAGTAGCATCCTGGAGACCTGTGTGCTGACACTCCTCATTTGCCCACCTCTGAGCTAAGGTCACCTACACTCTACTAGCCTGTTTGAAACAGCTTACAAAGGTCCAGACAGCAGTAGAAAATTTATATTATAAACAGTTTTATGTCAGTTTTGGTATCACTATCACTACATTCAGGGATAAGAAACCAGAAACGAAACCAAGCATGAGTTTCCTTTGGGTGGGATGCATCTCTAAAACATTGTGATTAATTATTCATGTTGACCGAGGCTGTTGACTTAAAATCTTTTTTCTTCTTGTAGACATAAGAAAAATTAATTGCTCGGGTTTTTCCTCTGTGATTTTCTGATGTCCTGGCATGCCAATGCCTGAGAAAACTTAACCCACAGAATGAGTAATACTCTGTAGCTAAGGACTGGTGTTTCAATTTGTTCAAGGTTGTGGAAATCTTATTGCCAGCCCCAAACAAACAAATAAAGCAGCTTGTAGTCCTCTTCTGAAAGAATATTGCCCTCTGTAAGGATTTTAATTTGCCTTCCTTCAACAACAGGTACACTACTATAATTTTTATGTCCTTGGATTTACACATTATATCAACAGGGTGTGATGATCCTTGGGTTTGTGTAGTGTCTTCTTAAGAGCGGAGCATTTTCATATTATCACAATGTGTGTGTGTGTATGTGAGCCAGGATCAGGGAACTGAGTTCACATAGAAAGATAGCAGATCTGAGACACCAGAGATGGCCAGCAAACTGTTGAGGGAACTGAAAAGAAACCAGAGAACTTCAATTTTGTAGATTCATGTTTTTTGTGTCTTGGAGACAAAGCATAACCTTTCGAGAAAAATTCCTAATGTCTTGGCATCAATTCTACATGGCAAAGAGTAGTTCTACTTGATATACATCAATTCTAATTTTCTTCCCCTCCAATAATATAATCATATTTACCATAGAATTTCCATTTCCATAACAACTAAAATTAATTGGTGCTGTCACATAAAAGTCAGATTTCTTTAACTCTGTAGTTGCTTAATTTTGGTTGATTTTGATCCCAATTACATCACAATGAACCTTCCAGTACCATTTATCTAAATATGGTAATAGCTTACATGTGTTCTCTCACTGTTTTCTCTCTCATCTGTTTGTACCTGTGTAGAACTTAATCTTCTTTTTGTTTCCTTTCTGCCTAAGTGAAAAACAAGAATGCTGTGAGTTCTCCAGGACACACCTGTGGACTGTTGCAGAGCAGCTGATCTTGAGGGAAGGCTGGTTTTGCCACACAGGTGACGACTGGGAGGCCTCAACAGGCTTTCAAGAGTACCAAAAAAAGAAGGAAAAAAAAAAACAAAAAACACAAAGCCAGTGGGGGTGAGGGTGGGGGCAGGGATGGGGGAAGGAGACACCTTTGACAGGATATTTAGCAGATGTTACTTAATAACTCTGAATGCCAAAATGCATTTAGAAACCCAAATGTCATAGGGAAGTGGAATTTTAACATGCACACACACATATCTGTACTTTTTCTTTCTCTCTGAGGTGCATCTTTCTATATGTTCTTTCCCAGGTAGTTGCTCTTCCCTGACATTATGATAGAAAAGTAAAGATTGGGAGACTCTGTCCAGTTAACCCCAGGTTCTGTTAGAGCTGTGGGTCAAAGGTGAATCACCCCTAAATGTAGCTCATATTTCGTTGGGGTTGAATCTCTTCATTTTGTTCTCAACACCCAATCTTATCTGTCCCAGTTTTTATATCACATGTCCTAAAGAAGAACTGAACATAGAATACAGTTCCTATTGACATTTTAGATGCTACAACAACAGTAAAACAAGAGAATTCGATTTTGGGTTTTGGAACACAAACTCAAATGCTTTATCATTTAAGATTACATTTTTTGTTGATATTTGCAATTGGACTCTATATGGTGTGAATTAGAATGAGGAAAAAGGTGAGTCATTTAATATTTCTGCATTCCATTTCATGTCCAGAGCACCGAGTATGCCCCATCCATTTTTTTTCCTATGAAGTACCATTAGGAGACTTCAACTATTTACCCTCTTTTAGCCGCCTACTTTTGTCTCAGCTTTTTTTATCTATAAAATGAGAACAATTCCTTAATGTTGTAATAAATGGATAAGTAGCCAATAAAAGCAAGGGGTAATTTTAATCTGTAAAATAACATGTGAAGAATTTTAACCTTAAAAAATTAGATTTTTTTTTTTTTGTCCAGCTCCTTCCTTTATTAGAAACAAGTGAGATGTAACAATGCATTTGGTGTTTCCTCCCCCACCCTGGAAATGGATGTCCCTCCCATCGTCCAAAGGAAAGCCAAAAGGTGAAGCTTCCTCCTCCCAGTTCCCAGAGGCAGCACCTACCTGCCAATCATTACTTTTGCATTTAATTGAATGATATCGCCCTAAATGACCTTCCTAGGCTCAGTCCATTTGAGGCCTGCCTTACAGTAGGTCAAAACTGAAGCCTTGGGTCTCCTCTAGTTCTGGGACAGTTGGGCCAGGCTGCGGGAAGGCCAGCGCACAGTGGGTAAGCACCGACCAAGGAATACTCCTGCCATCCTTCTTGGCCTGAGAGTCAACCCCTTTCCCTCGCCTAAATAGTCATCTGAAAATATTGTTTCACTAACAATCAAATAAATGCAACTCAAAGAATAATGACATTATATTTAATCTACCATGAGATGGTCAAAGATAAAAAATGTTGATCATATGCAGTGTTTGTGAGAGTGTGGCTGTGTTGAACCAACTATTCTGCAGGGCATATTGTCAATATATTTCAAATTTTAAGGTCTCATGTCCTTTGACCAAGCGATTTCAATTTTAGAAATGCATTCTCTGGAGAAAATCAGAAAGGTGTTCAAAGCTGTATCTATAAGCTTGTTCATCCCAGCCTCATTATTAAAAGTGAAAAATGGGGAACAAGGTACACCTCCTCTAATAGGGAGTTATTTAAGTTAATTATGGTGTACCCCCCAAATGAAATAAATACTCAGTGGCTGTTCCAAAGGAGGATGTAGCTCTATATTTATTGATATGGAAAGACATCTGTGGTATGTGGTTAAGTGAAAAGAAAATTACAGAACTGTATGTATAATATTATTCCACTTAAATGGTTATGTTTATATCTGTATTTATATTTATGGACATAAAGAATGAATCAGAATACAGTATTCTCTGGAAGAACCAGTTATGGGAAGAGCACTTTCACTTGAAACTTTATATACTTATGAATTCCTTAAACTTTTTAAAATAGCAGTTAGTGTTATTTTTTATAATTAGCCAAAACAATAACAATGAGAAAAAAAAATCCAAGGGATATTCAAATTAAACTCTTAATTCTACTGACTCTATTAATTTCTTTCATTTGTAATATGACCATTGAATTGAATACACTCAACTTCTGATCAGCTTAGTAGGTACACGAGCCTAGGCTATTTACAGAGAACTAAAGAAACAGTAAAAGATAAACAAGTGTGAGATAAACAGCCTGAAGATATGAATTGGTCGGGACTGCCATAAATAACACACTAATCTATTTAATGAAATAATATATGACAGGCACCCGATGGGCTCATGCATCGAATGTCATGAGAAAATAAGGTCATTGAATGTTAGAGTAAATGATAGGGGCGACCGCAGGGGACGATAGGCCCCGTATTCAGTGCTGTGGGAAGTGTGGTTCTTTTTCCAACCTCTTTTCTTTCTGCGAGACCCAATGGTGGGCATGAGAGACTTTCAGTCTACATTGCCTTTATTTTGGACTGAGCTCTAGATGCTATCATGTAAAAATATCCCTGCTAATGCATATTAAGATGTGACACACTTCCTTTTTATTTTTTATTTTTTGTATGCCTTTGTATCATTAACTTGAGAGGAAAAAAAAAAAAGAGCCCATATCCCGGTGTGTAACTAAAAACCTCCCAGTGGGATTTGTTTAGTGTGAGAGAGTGATTAGTAATTTTTAGTGATTAGTAATTTTCTCCCTCAGGTGGTTTTTCTGCATTCCTGTAGAGGTCATGTACACAACAGGGCTGCCAAGGGAGAAGAAAAGGCTCAGGCAGAAAATACTACGCTTTAGTGTATGCATGTGTGCATGAGTGTGTTTTAAACAACCACTTTAGTTACTTTGACACATAAAGTGCTTCGTTTATGGCCTACACAATCTGTGGTCTTGCAGAAGGTCCCATTACATAATCATTTTATACAAGGGAATTGTCTTTGTGGTCCCATTCACCCACAGCCCAGACTCGCACACCCTTTCTATTTCCCCACTGGCGAGCAAGCCAGTTCTAAACATCTTAGCTCAAGGAGGCCTCATGGCTTTATTTTCAGTTTTTGAAAAATCTACTGTGGAAATCATGGGGTTGAGGCAGGGAGAGTTTAGTCTTTGAAATTAAAAAGAAAAATGACTGCAGAGGCCTGTTGTGAGCTCCATGGATGAGAGTCATTTTTTAGGCTCTCTCCCAGTCAACCCATTCCATGTCCTGATAACATGGGCTTTCACATAAACAGATGCACACCTGGACAGTTGGGCCATTGGCAGGAGTGTGAAATTGTTTTTCCTTCTTGCCATTCCCTAGGGTTTGCAGCTATTTAGCACAGAGATTAAGCAAACTGTGTGGCTTCAGAATTCTCCCACTTGAAGCTTTCATGTTTTTATTTTTGCATATCTATAGGTACATATACTGGGCCCAATAACCTCATTAGACACTGTTAGCTCCTTAGACCATTGCTCTCAGAACCCCAAGAAAGTAATACATTGTGTTTGTTTTACTCTTTGGTTTCCAAGGCTAAAACAATCATTTAGAACAGTTAATGAGACATCAGGTTGAGAATTAATGAGCTTATACTGGCAAATTCGAATAAATTGCTGACCAGCGTTATCCAGTTTGTGGACTTTAGTTGTGTCCACAATCCTCTTCCTCCTCATCTCTTAATAGTTCTACCAGTGAATATATTCACTTTGCAGTTATATGCATTTTCACGTGTATTACCTTATTTGACCATTCTGGCAGTCCTGTGAGGTCAGGCAGGGTGTGGATGGTCTTTCCATTTTAGATGTGAAGATGCTGAGGCTCTGAAAGTCACCCATGTAGCACCAAAGTGGAAAGGGGACTCTAGACTTCCTTATTCTGAGCGCTGCACTTTTTCTGAAGCACCACAGAGAGGGTTCTATGAGGGGTACACCAAGCCCTTTAACTCGGGGCTGAGACCCTTAAATGCCTTGAACTCTTAGCCTGAGCACAGACTTAAGTTACCCTCAGAATACAAGAGATGGCTTTGAACAGACGGATTAGTTGTTCTGCAAGTTCAGTGAAATGATCTAAGAAAATATGATTTCCCCTTTTGTTAATTAGCCACGTGATGGTGCAGGGCGGTGTTCTGACAGGCTTGCGGTGTCACCTTGTGAGGTCCTCCACCGATTTCGGTTACCTATTACGTGTAATGGGTGAACCACCCCCTCACCTTGCCCCACCAGCTGCAGAGCCATCTCCATGGATACAAACACAGAACTTGCTCTCTTCAGTTCTCTAAACCTGAGTGTGGAATGGTAATCCCAAATTGGTTGTCTTAATCTACTTTGAGGCAGCAGGAAGCATTAAAATGCTCAATGTGTTAAATGAACCAAAAATATATGTGAGTATATTCGTGGCTAGGAAAGAGGCAAAGGTGGATGACTTTCCAACACCCTTGTTAGACAGCTTGGATGGGCTAAAATGCATCCTATATGCCACCACACATCCCCTCCCCTCCAGGCCATGCCTCCCACCTGGCATGGCACCGGGTCTCTAAGCTGTCCTGCACTGTGGAGAGAAGACATTGGAAGCTGGGGGTGGGGTGGGAGCTCAGAACAAAAGCTGGAACCAGGGAGCATTTAAGCGTTTCAGAAAACAAGGCAGAAAGTTTCTCACTAGATTGTGAGCAACTCCAAGGTTAGGAAACACATTCTATTTATTTATATATTTCTCAAACTCAGTGTAATACCTGGCACAGAATGGTTGTTCAATAAAAATTTGTTGAGGGAATGATATAAACTGGTGTGGATCTTTACAAACCTCACGTGCTCCTGTGGGTCAGGCTCCCAGTTTTAAACTCTGGACCTAGACTCCGGACTCTGGCTGCCCCTAGAATTTCCATCTCTGATTTTGTTCCTCTTGGGTACCCCTAGAATTTGCCTGGCTTTGGGGCCTGCTTGGGCTCCCAGCCCTGGCCTTCTCTTTCTGCTGCCGAACTGAAGTTCTGATGGAATCTGGGTCAAGTAGACTGTTTCAAAATTTCTAAGCTATCTGTTTAGTTATACTAAAACCCCAGTTCTGGAAAAAATATAGGCACTTTGGAAGGCCATTTACAAAATAAATGATTTTTGTTACAACACGAGACTCAGTATGTAATGGTGGTGATTGTATCAGAATTGTAGGTCTCCTAAGTCCCAGGTAGAGAAGTAAAAAGTTAGATATTTTGGAGGCAACTTGGCAGTCTCTATCAAAACAAGCAAACAAAAAAACCCTTAAATGCTTTAACCCAGCAATTTCAGTTCTAGGAATTTAACCTGCAGAAATATAAATTGTGCAAGGGTATAATTGCAAAGATACCACATTATTTGTTATTGTAAAACTCTGGAGTCATTGTAAGTCCATTAACAGAGAAATGGATAAATAAATAATTATGTAGCCATACAATATAATATAATTCATCAAGGAAAAAAGAATCAGGGATGTTCAGGATATATTTTTATATTTAATATACAGGGAACAGAAAAATTTGCATAGCATGATCATATTGTTTAAAACAACTTACATATAAGTGTATACACATACTATATGTGTGTGTATACACCTATATATAAGTGTATGTCATATATGTGTATTTTTATGTGTATATGTGCTCAGAGAAAGGTCTGTAAGGATACACACCAAATAGTCAAGAATGGATATACATAGAGGGAGGAAATGGAGTAGGATGATCATCCACAGCTCTGACACCTTTTTTTCTTCTGCCATTTTGACCATTTATCTCCTTGGGAAGATGAAATGAAACACTGGTTAACTTGGTTCTGTATTTCTTAGCATTTGTGCCTATTTCTTCTCTCTCCCACAGGCTGAGTGTGAGTGTGTGTGTGTGTGTGTACATGTGTTTCTATGTGTGTAGATTGAAGCTATTGGGAAGCTATTGGTGAATCTGAGTTTATGGATTAGTGTCAGAGTTCAGGTATCTATTTTTGTCTTATTTTCCACGGTCACTGATTGTAGATGATACATGCAGCCAAGAATAGAACTAAAGATATTTGTATATGTGAGTTATGTGTAATTTCCAAGCATTTTATTTATGTTAAAATGCAGATAGCTCCTTTCTCATGTTCAGAGGAAGCCTTGAGCAAAATGGTAAAAAAAAAAAAAAAGAAGGCTGTTAGGTGTTTCCCCTTTCAGTACCTGTGCTCTCTCATCTTGAACTGGCAGGAATTTTCAAGTAGACCAGGTATGCATCCCAGTTCCCTCACTTACCAACTGTGTAAACTTCGGCCAGTCATTTAGCCTTTCAAAGCTCTAGTTTTCTCCGAGTAATACAGTAATATCTAGCAGGGCTTTTGTGAGGATTGAATGAAATATTTGTGAAAATGCCAAAACACAGCACACACTGTAGATGCTCAATGACTGTTTCCTTCTTTCTGATCTCTATTTGAAGGTTGCTCTAAAAAAATGCATTTGGATTTTGTTGTTGTCAAAGCATTTTAATCTTCATCAGAGCCCTGTAGTTTAGGAATAGCTATAGTTTTGTCACCCCTTCCTGTTCTGTTCCCCTCCAGTCTTCTCTCCTCAATGCCTTGTTCTTGCCTTCTTCTCTTCCTTCTTTCTTGTTTCCACTCGGCTTTTGCCTTTTTTCTAATCCCTTACATTCTACTCCTCTATTTCCTGAGACTATTGGGGGAGTGAGGTTTGGTTCATGGACAAAGAGGAAGAAGCACAAAGAGCAGAAAGGGAATAAAAACAGCCCCCCACCTTCACACTCTGACCACACTGAATTTTTCCCACTTCTCCCAGCTGTGCTTTCTATTACCTCCATGCCTTTGCAATGCTGTTCCTTCTGTTGGAATGCCTTTCCCAATTCTATTTAGTTAAATTCCACTTATGCTTCAGATCTAAAAGTCATTTCCTCTGGGGAGCCAGGGCATGGGCTCCAACATGCTAAGTAAGATTCTCCTGCTCATGCATCCACATTACTCCATGCTTCCCAGACCAGAACACTGATATCACTTAGATAGAATTTGGCAAAATGTCAAAATCTGTGATCTGGGTATCTGGGGGGAAGGGATGTTGGAGTTCTCTGTATGAGGTTTGTATTATTTCTACAACTGTCTTGGACATTTGAAATTATTTAAAAATAAAAAGTTTAAAGAAAAAGTTGCTGATATCACTAAACTGTAACAGTCTGTCTTTCCTCCTAGACTGTAAGCTTTCATATGCAAGGACTGTGTTTCACTTGTTTACTTTTGTATTTCCAGTACTTGGCTCAGTGTGTGATGCTTAGTAGGTTCTTATTGAATGTAGCTTGTATTCACATCAAAATCTCTGGGGGCTCTCAATAGCCAGCCCAGGTTTTCCTCAAACAGATTTCTACTCTGTGACCTCCGTCTTGTTCTTACACTAAAGCTTTGACCCACAGACTCGAGCAGCCCAATCAAAAGCAGAAAAAAGTACCAAATACTATTTTATTGGAATAAATTTCAATGTCCTTAGCCTGGGGTTTAAGGACCCAAACGCACTTTTCAGCCCTTCATCCCTTTATGAGTCTTACATAGCAGTCACACCAAATCTGCTGGCTATCTTTACACCTTCTTGTCCTTGCTCTTGCTGTTTCTTCAGTCTGCAGCGCTGGTTTTCCTTATTCTTTGCCTATGGTAAGTCTTCTTGTCCCTCAGGCTCAAATTCAAATAATGGGTCTTATCTCTTGGAGTTGTTGTGAGAATTGAGATGAAATACATAAATCCATAACACAGTCGCTGAAATATCGTAAGCATTCCATAAAGATTAGCTATTAGCATCTTTTTTTCAACCAGACTTTAAGCTTGGAGAGGGTGGGGACCATGCTTATATTATTTCTCTCTCTACCTTAAATTCCCAGAATAAGGCTGAGTACATAGTAAGTGCTCAATAAATGGTTAATGAATAAGCGAAGGGATGAAAGGTCCAAATGACCATCTAATAGGTCAGAACAGATAGTAAATGTGGTGTGCTACCTCCAGGCTATGCCAACTACTAGGATGCAGTGGGTTTATCCACATGAATTATTAAAAACAACTCCATTTGTTTAGACATGTAGATAGGAGCTAAAAGATTGTCTTAGAATTACTAATAAATGATTGTTTATATATACTTAGATCCAAAAAAGCACAAACAATATATAGATTGTTTTTTGGTTAGCCAAAGATTCTGTTTTGAAAGTGGAAAATGCTAGGGTGAGAACAATCAAAGAAGAGTCTATATTTAATGTGGTCTGTGTCACCAAGAGCTTATAAAGGACCTCTACAAAAATCTTTCCTCTTATTCCTCTACCATAGTGGTACAGACAGTTAAAGACAATTTTCATAATGCAAATGAAATACTCAGGTTTTGCATATTGAGGAAGTTTGAAGTGTTCAACTGAGTATTTTAATTAAATTGAACAGAGTGCTAGAAAGTTCTTTTTGAAATATAAAATAGCTTTAATTTGACAAAGTCTATGTAAAATATAAGAATAAGTATTGTTTTGGCAGCATATTCATCCTTATATGCAAAATGTCAAAACCTGCAGGGTGTTATATAACTTGGTCCATGGTAATTTGAGATAATGTTCCCTATAGCTACCTGGTACAATTATATCTGGTCTTCTCACTGATCCTTTTCTTGTTCTCTCCCCCCTCCCCTACCATATTTCTTTTCCTTTTCCCATTCCCCCTTCTCTTATTTATTTATTTATTTATTTATTTATTTATTTATCCCCCCCTTGCTGCTTGTGCTTGCTGTGTCCATTTTGCTTTGCATTTTTTTTTCTGTGTCTGCTTGTCTCCCTTTGTTGCGTCATCTTGCTGCATCAGCTCACCGTACCGCGTGGGCCAGCTTGCCTTCACCAGGAGGCCCCAGGAATCGAACCCGGGACCTCCCATATGGTAAATGGGAGCCCAACCAATTGAGCCACAGCTGCTTCCCTCCCCCTTTTTTTGACTGTTAAATAATCTTTTTAAAAAAATATATTTTTAATTTTTTTTTTTTAAAAGGTATTTAGATTACATAAATGTTACATAAAAATATAGGGGATTCCCGTATGCCCCACTTCCCACACCTCTCACATTAAATAATCTTGAAACATGACTTCAAAAGAAAGAAGAATTAAAAATTAACTTCAGAATGACCTAGTCCTTTATAGTGGTAGCTTTCATTTCTAATAAGCAAAAACCTTGAACATAAGATGATCAGCATAATTGACACACCAAACAAACAAAAAGTAGCAGCTAATCAAAAGCAACCGTAAGTCCTCTGAGACCAATAGTAACGTCTCCCTGAGTTGACCCTCTGGGGTGTCCACCAGGAGTCCTTACGACTTCAGAGGCTGTGACAAGCCAGTAGAAGAAGCAGGCAAGCCCCATGCTCTCCCTATTCCACGGAATGTAGGGGAAGTGACTCAGTCCTGGAAGCGGTTTGGGCATGGCTCTGGAAATCTCAGGTTGTTCCTTTCTGGAGATCATGGTGGGTATTAAGTCAGTTTGGGTGGAGAGATCATTACTTCTTCTCAAGTTTTAGGTCCATTCTTGTCTTCTTCAAGCTGCCTTACAACATAGCTGCCTCCTGTTTTGGGTTGCCATTACTAGCCATTCAGCCTTCTGAGTCACCATTACTAACCAATCACCCTTCCTAGACACCATGTCATTCTCATGCCCAGGAAGGGAATCTGAACACCATGGGGTAGGCCCCAGCTTATTCTTCTCCTGGCTGTTTTTAATTTGATGGTTTGGCGAGGACTCTCATTTTGGGAACACTGACACTTATGTAGCATGGCTGTCCCTGTATTCCACTCATCTTTGAGAAAGCAAGTTGACATTAATAGCAATAATCCATATTTCAGTGGCTAATTTTATCTCTTCCTGTATAACATAGGTCTTCAGACCCTCTGTTTTCCTGGTTACATCTGGTATTACTGGTGGGGGCTTCCATGAGCTCATGTCAGTTCTACTTAGATCTCCTGCTCTAGACCCACTTTTTTAGACCCAAGTGAGAGTGACTCCTCATTCTCTGCTAATCTTCACGAGAATGATTCCTTCCTAGTGCATTCCAAGGTTACAGTCTATAAGGTGCCCAAATGGCACCCTATTTAATTTTCACTCCACTATAACTACCCTGCCTCACATGGCAATTAGGAGAAATCTCCTCCTTCCCAGTATGTTACCCTTTGTCTCCAGAACAACAGAAAAGAGCACTATCTGTGCTCCAATGTTTCACAGAAGCCCCATGAGAACAACTCTTTTACCTTCTGAGTCAAGCCCCATTTTCCACAAGACTCACAGCTGGTACTTTGGTCTGGGTGGAGGAAAAGAATCTGCTCTTCATCTTTTCAAATTTGCCCTAGGTGTCTTTACCAAAACTCTTCTTTACAGACCTTTGGCTCCTGTTTGTGTGTTTATTTTGGGGGGCATTCCTCCTCACCATCCAGAAGTCCCACAGAACTCTTCCTTTCTCACCATAGGCCAGAACATGGTCATTTGGTTCTATGGAGCTGCAAGGAGGCTGAGCAAACATGGTCTTTTATTCCAAGGGTTAATATTCCTAGTCCCAAACCAGTATTCTGTTAAAGTAAGAGGAGGAGGAGAAAACATTTTGGGACAGACAAGCAGCAGTTTCTGCTACAGGCTTTAGCCCACTTTTCCAATTTCTTTTCCCTACCACCTTTTCCGTCCTACGTCTTGTGTGGCCACAACCAGTTTGTTCATTGGTCTGAACTTGGTACAAATGCCCCCACTTCTGTGCATTTGTTCATGCTAATGTTCCCTTGTTTGAAATGCCTCTGGACTCCTCTTCCTGCTCTGAGTTTTCGTCCTTCAAGGCTCAGATTGGAGCTTTCCTCCTCCACAAGGTGCGCTGACAACTTTTTCTTCCAGATTTCATTGGTCTTTTTTACACTGTTCATGGTGAATTTTACCTTTTTAGTTGACGTCCAATGCCTTCCTTTTAAGCCTGTCAGTACAAAGGCTGAAAGGTTTTTTTGAATCAAAGAAGCTGGCACAATACCTTACCTACAGTCCGTGCTCAATAATTATTTATTTTTGTTGTTGTTGGAAACCTAAGTAAAAGATAGGGGAGGAGTTTTAAGCCTTGCATAAATAGTTCCTTCCTGGGTAAAGTTGAGTCAAAGTAATGGAACTATACTATCTCTATATATCTCTTTTGCAGGGTAAAAACAAAACTGGGAGTATTAATTCATCACAGTGGGATAAAGAGAAAGATTAGAGTTTCACAATTATTTTATCCTTCTATTAAGCCCTTCTATTTTTGGATGACACCACTATCAGGTTAGTCACAACACACAATTTTTATTTTTTAAATTTTTATACTTTTCTATTTAGTTTTTGAATGGGTATTACATTCACATGTTTCAAATAAAAAATGTATAAAAGCTCTTCACTAAAAGTCCTTCTCTTCTCTGCCTTCCATCCTACTATTCCTATCTCTCTAATAGGTAATCACTATTATTGATTTCTTATAATTCTATCAGAGATATTTTAAAATGGAAATGGAAATCAATAAAAAAATATATTCCTTTTCTGCCTCAAAATGGTAAAATGCTGCATACACCTTACTTTTAATCTGTATGACTTAGAGATCTTTTCATATCACTACATTAATAGTTTTTAATTCTTTTTTAAGTTGCACACATTCTGTTATGTGGATGTACCCTATTAAGGGGCATTTAGGCTGTTGCCAAACTTTTTCTATTACAACAATGCTGTAGGTAATACTCTTGAACTTAATTCATTTTGTATTTGTATATCTGTAGTATAAATTCATAGAAGTAGAAGTGCTGGATCAGTGGAATATGTATTTGAAGTTTTGATAGAAACTGGCAGATAGCCTTCCATAAAGATTCTACTAATTTATACCCCCATTAGCAACACATAAAAGCACTTATTTTCACACAGTTTTGCCAACATAGTTTATTATCAAATTTCTGGAATTTGTTAATCTGTTAGGTGGGAAAAACCACAACTGAGTCTAGTTTTAATTTGTCTATTACCCTGAGTGAAGTTGGACATTTATTTTCCCCCCACTTATTTATGAACCATATCTATATTTTGTCTCTGTAAGCATAGATTATTATACGTAGATAGGCATTCTAAGATGTTCGTTTTGTGGCAAATGCTAATTATTCCTTGTATTTTCTTTTTCATTATCTTGTTAGAATGGAGGTAGAAGACTATTTTGGAACTTGGAAGCTATGTAAAAAGAGTGAGAGTCCCATTGTTTTTATTGTATCCTAATTATTCTAGGGAAAGTCATCTAGGGGCTAAGAATACTTTACAAAATTAAGCAGAAATCAGTTTGTTTTTGCTTCTGTCCCCATTTACCTGGTGGGATCTCAGTTTCCTCCCAAAGGATCCTGGAAGTCCTTGGAGCAGGTCTCACAAGAACGATATTGTCTCTTCTGTGACTACTCTGTTCATTTCCTTGTGAACTTTTAAATTGGTTAAATGGTCCTTCTTTTACTCTTATGGCTTTGTAGGTGCTCTTTATATATGTGGGAGATTAGTCCTTTGTACATGCTTTGTGTTGCAAATTCTTTTGTCTACTTGTCATTTGTTTCTTACTTTGTTGTTTTCCCACACCCCCAGAAAAAGGTTTTTGATTCTTATATTGTGGATCTTATCAATCTTTTCTTTCATGGCTTCTGGATTTTGTGTCAGTGAGAAAAGCTTTCAACACCCAAGTTATAAAAGAATGCTCTCAAAATTTTCTTTATTTTTTTTACATTTAAATCTTGAATCTATTTGGAATTTCAGGCTCCCTTTTAAACCATTTCAAATAAATACATGCTTGGGGGGAGGGTTGTCAGATTTAGCAAATAAAACTACAAATGCCCAGTTAAATTTGAATTTATGATAAATAATGAATAATTTTTAAAAAATATAAGTATATACCACGAAATATTTGGAGTTTTATTTGGGACATTTTGTTTATGCAGGTGAATTTCATTTGGGGCACTGACAAGTAGTGTGGAAGGTAAATAGGAAACTTCAGCTGTATCTCTCAGCTCTA
Organism: Cabassous unicinctus; assembly: GCA_029593785.1. Lineage (NCBI taxonomy): Eukaryota > Metazoa > Chordata > Mammalia > Cingulata > Chlamyphoridae > Cabassous > Cabassous unicinctus. The sequence goes on from JAQZBX010015390.1 coordinate 37,172, forward strand.
TTTTATTAGCTAAAGTGATCTCTTTAATTAAAAATGATCCTCAAATAAATTTAGATGTGGGATCTTAACTGCTGGAAGAAAGGCAGAATAGTACATTCTTGGAGTGGGGAGAAAAGCAGTACTTGCTTCTTTTTGCCATTCTGATGATATTAAGGATTTTTACGAAAAACCTTACTTTTTTCCCCTCTTTCTTCTGTTCATAGGACACTTTGAGTACACCTAACCCTGGTTCCCTTATTCCAAAAGAAACCCATGGAAAGAACAAGGAGAGCCTCTGGTGAGCTAATAATCCTGGGATTTTGAAATCTTGAGTCTCACCTCTGACAGAGTTCCCCAGACTTTACAAAGATAAAGAATACACAATAAAGTGTATTCCAGTAAACCTGGTTCCAGTATCTTTTTTTTTTTTTTTTT
>JAQZBX010015391.1:0-37635 GCA_029593785.1 Cabassous unicinctus
CCATCCCACACACATATGAGAAAAATTTTGGAATACAACTTAAGAATATGAAGAAATTTTCTAACTTCTTAAAATACATGAGATTAGAAGTATATCATCTAATTATGAAAAGATTATTTCTGATTTAAAATAATAAGGAAAATTGTTGTTAAGTAGAAAGCAGGCCACTGTAGTTCAGTGACTGTTAAACTTGAATCCAAATCAGAATCAGGTGAAGAATCTGAAAAAATATAAATAGTTGGGGTGCCTTATAAGAAAATGCTATAATAATGGGCAGCATTATTTTTAAAATGGTAATTTAAAAATGCTTACCCAGAATGTAACGGATTGAAGAACCAGTGAAAACAACCAGCATAATTTGAAATAAGGGGAAAGCCCATCTTTACGTAAGCTAAGTGAAATCTTGAGTTCTGATGCACAAATTAGTGGTAACAAATTGAAAACAGATGAGTGTGAAAGAAAAGGTTGGAGGAGCAGATCTCAGAAGAAACTGCAAGTGCTCTTTTCAAGAGGAGAAAGTCATCCTGAATTGCACAGTCACAGCTGCTTCCTTAAGAGATTGGCAACAAGTTGCACAGACCGGAGGTGGAGATTCTTTGAAGATTCACCTTCATTACCATCTCAGGGTTTCTCTCCTGTATGAATGTTGTAATTTTAAATGAGATACTGCCTCTGACTGAAGGCTATTCCACATTATTTACATATACAGGGTTTCCCTCCACTATGGATTTTCTCATGGTCAGTGAGATTTGATTTGCTACTGAAGGTTTCCTAAATTCCTTACATATATAGGGTATTTCTCCAGTTTGTATTCTCTGGGTTGCCATGCGGCTTGATTTCTGAATGAAAGCTTTCCCACATCCATCACATTCATACGGTTTCTGTCCTGTATGTATTCTCAGATGGTTAACGAGGTTTTCCTTCTGGTTGAAGGCTTTTCCACATTCATTGCATAAATAGGGTTTTTCTCAGAATGCAATGGTTTGAAGAACCAAGGAAAACAACCAGGATAATTTGAAATAAGTGGAAAGCCCATTTTTACATAAACTAGGAGAAATCTCAAGTTCTGATGCATAAATTAGTGGTAATATATTGAACACAGATGAGTGTGGAAGAAGATGTGGGAGGAGCAGATCTCAGAAGAAACTTTAAGTGCACTTTTCCAAGATGAGAAAGACATCCTGAATTGCACAGTCACAGCCACTTCCCTAAAATAATGACAAGTTGCACAGACTTGAAGTGGAGATTTGTTGGAGATTAACATTCATTACATTCACCGGGCTTCTCTCCAGTATGAATGTTGTCATGTTTAATGAGATACAGCCTCTGGCTGAAGGCTATTCCACATTTATTACATATATAGGGTTTCCTTCCACTATTAATTTTCTCATTGTCAGTGAGTTTTCATTTGCTAATGAAGGCTTTCTTACATTCCATGCATATATATGGTTTCTCTACAATTTGTCTTCTCTGGTGTGTAATAAGGCTTGATTTCTGAATGAAAGCTTTCCTACATCTATTGACAGGTTTTCAGTCCAGTATATATTCTCAGATGGTTAATGAGGTTTTCCTTCTGTTTGAAGGCTTTTCCACATTCATTGCATATATAGGGTTTTCTCTAGAATGAATGCTCTGATGATTAATGAACAATTGCTTTTGGCTGCAGGCTTTTCTGAATTCCCTACATTCATTTTGTTTCTGTCCACTATGAATTTTTTTCATGATCTGTGAGATATGATTTGTACCTAAAGGTTTTTCACATGCCTTACATGCAAAGAGATTATTTGCAATAGGAAATATCTTGTATCTGCGATTTAACATTTGAATACAACACTCCCACATATATATTATTTCTCTTCAGTAAGAATTTTCTGATGAATAAAGAGGTTTTCTGTCAGGTTGAAAACTTTTCCACATTTAGTACAGTTTCTTGCATGTTCCCCTGAATGGCTGTTAAATGAGGAGTAAAAAATAACTGTAAAGTGCAGACTGCATTGAGGACACTCACATGGTTTCTCTCTAGATTGAATTTTCTCATATTCCATGAGGTTTTGTTTAAGATGGAAGCATTCCCATATTCATTACAATAATATCCAATGTATGAATATTTCATGCTCAATGAGATTTAATGCCTGGCTAAAAGGATTTCCAATATTCCTTACATATACAGGGTTTTACTTCTGCATGTTTCTTTGATATGATTCTAGCTTTCCCAAATTCATGAAATCCCAAATGGTTTCCCTGAATGATTAATTCTCAGATATCTCATGAGGTTGAATTTCCAAGAAAATTTCACACTCATTATACTTAAAGTGGCAGACTACAATATGGGGCAAACTGGCAAAACTCACTGGCTTCCTTCTTTTTTCCTTAGATAGATTCCTCCATGCTTATGTAAGCATGATGCAAATTCCTTCAAATTGAAGTTACATTGATAGAATTGTTATTTTGAGGAAACAATGCTTGGTGTCAGAGAGAATATTTTCTCAACTTTTCTACATTCCCTGCCTTCATCTAAAGACTGTACTGTTGCAGAAGTGGATATAGCTTCATTCACAAGCCTTTTATTATGTGGTTATTTCTGCTTCTTAATATCCTATGCTTTTTCATAGTTGTGGGGTGCAGCAAAGGCAGTGCATAGAGGGAAATTATAGCACTGAATTCATTCATTAGAAAATAGGAAGGATCCAATATCAATCATCTAAGTGTACATTTGGGAAGCAAAACAATATCTCCTTTTTATTTGTTCTATCATTCATGGCTCTTTTGCTTCAAATGAGCAGCACATCCAGTTTTGTGACTTCATAACTAGGTAATGGGGAAGGGATACAGCACTCAATTTATGATGCGGACAAAACAACACCCCATAAATAAACCCTGGAAAACTGATTCTTCTGAAGGATAAGAAAAATACATCTTCCAAAGATGCACAAGTAACGTGGCCCCAGAACAAAGGCCAAGATGGCAACCCAGGAAATCCTGAATTATTTGTCTTGAACTGACTATTTTTGTTCAATATATTTTTTCTTCTATGTATTTGGATGAGATGCACTATTTAATATTCTTTAAAGTTTACTGGGGGAATTATAACATTCTTGCTTGCCTGTCCAAATCTGCACTTATTATTTGTTATTGACTGGCCAAAAAATTGTATTTTAAAACATTATATATCCTGTATTCGTTAGCCGAAAGGGTGCTGATGCAAAATACCAGAAATCTGTTCGTCTTTATACAGGGTGTTTATTTGGGGTAGAATCTTACAGATACCAGGCCATAAAGCATAAGTTTATTCCTTCACCAAATCTGTTACCCCTGTCTTGTAGAAGACAGCTGCCGACATTTGCCAGGGTTCAGGCTTCTTGGGTTCCTCTCTTCCTAGGGTCGCATTTCTCTCAGGGCTCACCTCCACTGTTTCCTCCACAAGATCATCTGTAGACTATGAGTCTCTCTAAGCATTGCTTCTCTCCACAAGGCCAGCTGTGAACTGTCAGGTGTATGACTTCTATCTTTTTCCTGGGGCATTCTGTGCTTGCTCATCAGAACTCCAACATCAGAAATGACTCCAGCTCTGTCCCTTGCCATGTCTTTTTATGTTTGAGAACCTGCCCACCAAGGGGCAGGCCACAATGCCCAATGGACTGCGGCCCAGTCAATGCTGTTATGATAACTGAATCATCCCGAGATTAACAGAGCAGTTTACAAGCATAATCCAATATCTATTTTTGGAATTCATAAAGATATCAAACTGCTACATATCTATTTACCCATCTTATACTATATATTATTTTATGGTATATTTTAACACTTTATTCATGTCCTAGGTCATGGATATCATTATTAATTTATCCATTCAATAGTCATTAGATATATGAATTTAATTAACTGATATTGTTTTTCAATCTTTCCTGAATCTTGGACCGTCTTCCTCTGAGATTATTTTCTTTCTGACTGAAGAATTTTCTTTTGCATTTCTTTTAAAGTGAGTTGCTGCTAACAAACTTTATTAGATTTTACTCATCTTTAAATGTGTTTATTTCACTTCTTCCTGAAGGATTGAGATTAATTAAATCTTAGTCCCTCCAAGATCTCCACTGCTTTTGAGAGCACCCTTAGGTATGAATTTCTACATTCTGTTGTAAATGTAATTGTTTCTTTGGAGAAGAAATTAGGGGCTTTCAGGTTTACTGCCTGCTTCCTGTTCTACCACCGCCCAGGGAAAATCTGTGTGCTCTGGCTCTGGGGATGGGAATAATGGAACATCTCTCTGAGTTATATGCCTGAATTTGGAGCTAAGTTTTGGTGGAGGAAACACATTATATTGAGTTCTTCTTGGGACCATTTTAGGGATAATTGCAATTGTGGTCAGCACCACATTTTGCTCAATGATGGCAACACCCAAAATACAGCCACTGCTTCATGAGTTCCTATTTCTCCCGGGCTTAGAAGACCCCTCGTGATCCCTGTGCCCTGGGTTAATACCCTCATTTAAGTCTTGTGAGAGCCCCAGAAATTATGTTTTTACTAACCCATGGCTGTGTGTAAGCATTTTGTATATTTGACATTTTGTTTAGATTCAGGTAAGGGACCTTTCAATTCATTCACTTTTTGTTAGATTGCAATAGTTTAGTTAAGGGTCTCTGATTAGATTTCAGGCACCAGGATGGAACCCAATGATTGTGCTGAAGTCCTACATACATGGAAGACACAGAGAAAGAGTGCTGCCATGTTTACCCTGCCATGTGGGAGAGGGTCCCAGGATCTCCTAGAGCTATGGAGAGACACAGAAACCCAGAGAGGCTGAGGGAGAGGGCAGAGGCTGGTGCCTTGGAGCAGCTTGAACCTGAAGACGTCTAGGCCAGAGGAGAAGGGAGAGATGTGAGCAAATGTGTCTGATGGCTCACTGCTGAGCTAAGGGAGAAAGTGAGTTTGAGGAGAAGGCAGAGAGAGACAGGCAGGCACAACCTTTTGCCTTGGCAGGAGTCCAGCTGCTGTTGACCCTTGTTAAGACAGCATTATTGATGATGCCTTGATTTGAACATTTTCACAGCCTCAGAACTTTGAGCTCTAACCCTAATAAATTCCAATGAAAGCAACTTATATCTCATATTTGGCATTGGCAACACTTGGCAAACTCAAACAGCTAGGGACACAGGGTGGGAGAGCTTCCCTGTTCCCAAATGGCAGTGTGATGCTGTTGCCAAGAGAATTCACTTGTAAACTTGGGTGTCCCCAGTCTTGTTGGGAATGAGTACTGGTAATATGGAGGGAGATGTGGTCTTGGACACCAAGGCCTGCAAGACAGGAAGTCATGCAGGAAAGTCACATGGTTTTGGGACTAGTATAAAGTCACATATGTCCCAGTATGATGTACCTGCCCCAGGCAGGGGTTTGCCAGGAGGGTACGGGCAGATAAAAGCCTGGGTCCTGTGTCTGGTGCATCAGAGGTGTCAGGGCACAGAGAGGAGACTCCCTGCTCCAGCTCCTTTTGCCCTTCCCTGCTTCCCTTGGCCTCCAGCATTGACCCCCTGAGGAGGCTGCTCTTACAATACCCCTCCTGGGTATCAGGCACAGACTCAGGTGGCCTACTTCCAGTTCTACATTCACATTCTGCAATCTTTGGGGAACTAAAGAAAGAGCAATACCAGGATGAAACCTGTTGGTGTCAGGAAGGAAATGTCAAAATTCACATTACAGCATTGGCGACAGCAATAACATCACCAGAATTTGCACCATTAGGCCAGTGACCCTAATAAATAGCATGGAAATCCCACAAAAGCCTGGGACTTAGGGCTGACAAGAATAGACGTGAAGTTGTGAGTTAGTGCAGTTTGCAGAAAACCTCAGAAGGTACAGCTGCCAGATATTTCTCAGACAAATATTAAATTTTCAACACATTTTTAACAGTGTTGAAAATGATGCAGATTTTCCATCCCACAAGAGAACAGAGCGGTTGGATGGGAAGAAGCTGAGAAACAACTGAAGAAGTTGGAATGAAACACGTGTTCACTGCAGTTCTACAAGCCAGGGAGGGAATGTCCTGTTCAGGAACCAATCTCTCACAGCACCAATGAAAACCATCATCATAATTTCTGGATCCACAAAGGAGGAGAGGCAGAAAACCATGCTCAGAACTGATAGCCTCAATTAGTAATGTGAGTCACTCAAGCAGTTCTCCACTGGGGATTAAGTAGCAGGAAGTCCTTCTTCTCCTGTTGTGCTTACATCCCTCTAACTGGATACATGTAGAGTGCAATGTGGCCTTCATATGTTCATGTCTATGCTCCTGGTGTTCTGTGCTCACTCTTGCTGAGGGAGGCCTCAAACCATCCAGGGAGCTGGTGAGGGGCCTGAAGGGAGTGAGCACTTTGCTTTATGGGCCACTGTATTAGCAAAGTGTGAGGGGAAGTGCCCCCCAGTTATGTTGCAGATTCAAATGAATATATTCAAATAAACCACTTTGCATGATTCATTGTGTACTATTTTCATTATTTCTTTTAAATTATAACCAAATTAACCATACAAAGAGTATAAAAATAATTTTTGTCTGTTATGGTAAACAGCAAAATTCCTTCTCTAGCCTCAGCACCCATTTCAACTTCTTCAGAATTATCTGCATTGGCAGATTCTTTTGGGTACACATTTCTGTTTGTAAATACTTGCATTCTCTAGTTTCATCCATCCCATAGCCTATCACATATGAGAAAACTATTGGAGTACAATTTAAGAATACAAATAAATTTTCTAACTTCTTAAGATACTTTAGATTAGAAATATATCATCTAATGATGAAAGGATCATTTCTGATTTCAAATAATAAGGAAAACTGGAGTTAAGTAGAAAGCAGGCCACTGTAGTTCAGTGGCTATAAATTTGAATCCACATCAGAATCAGGTGAAGAATCTGAAAAAATATAAATGGTTGGGGTGTCTTATAAGAAAATGCAACAATAATGGACAGCATTAATTTTATAATGGTAATTTTTAAACTTCTTACTCAGAATGTAATGTATTGAAATACCAGTGAAAACAACCAGGATAATTTGAAATAAGTGGAAAGCCCAACTTTACATATACTAAGAGAAATCTCGGGTTCTGATGCATAAATTAGTGGTAACAAATTGAACACAGATGAGTGTGGAAGAAGATGTGGTAGGAGAAGATGTCAGAAAAAACTGCAAGTGCCCTTTTCCAAGAGGAGAAAGACATCCTGAATTGCACAGTCACAGCCGTTTCCTTAAAATATAGGCAACAAGTTGCACAGACTGAAGGTGGAGATTCTTTGGAGATTCACATTCATTACATTCCCAGGGTTTCTCTCAAGTATAAATGTTGTAATGTTTAATGAAATACTGCCTCTGGCTGAAGTCTATTCCACTTTCCTTACATGTATAGAGTTCCCCTCCACTATGAATTTTCTCATGATCAGTGAGATTTTTTTTAAAGATTTATTTATTTTATTTATTAATCCCCCCTTTGCTGCTTGTGCTGCTGCATCCATTCACTGTGTATCTTCTCCGTGTCTGCTTATCTCCCCCTTGCTGTGAGGTCTTGCCGCATGAGCCCACGGCGCCGCGCAAGCCAGCCTGCCCTCACAATGAAGCGCCAGGAAGTGAACCCGGGGCCTATCACATGGTAAACGGGTGCGCTATCCATTGCGACACACCCGCTTCCTGCCCTGAGGTTGCTGCATCAGCCCACCGCACCGCTCAGGCCGGCGTGCCCTCACAAGGAGGCCTCGGGATGTGAACCCGGGCCTCCCATATGGTAAACGGGGACTCTATCCACTGAGCCACACCCGCTTCCCGGTCAGTGAGATTTGATTTGATACTGGAGACTTTCTACATTCCTCACATATATAGGGTTTCTCTCCAGTTGCTCGTCTCTGGTGGACAATGAGGCTTGATTTCTGAATGAAAGCTTTCCCACATCCATCACATTCATATGGTTTGTCTCCAGCATGTATACTCAGATGGTTAATGAGGTTTTCCTTCCTGTTGAAGGCTTTTCCACATTCATTGCCTTTATAGGGTTTTTCTCCAGAATGAATGCTCTGATGATTAATGAAGTATTGCTTTTGGCTGAATGCTTCTCTGCATTCTTTATATTCATTTTGTTTCTCTCCACTATGAGTTTTTTCATGATATCTGAGATATGATTTGTACCTAAAGGCCTTTTCACATGCTTACATGCTTAGGGTTTCTTTGCAGTAGGAAATCTCTTGTATCTGAGATTTGACATTTGAATTAAAGCTCTCCCACATATATATATAACTTCTCTTCAGTAAGAATTTACTGATGTATAAAGAGGTTTACTGTCAGGTTGAAAACTTTCCCACCTGTATTACATTTCTATGCTTGTTCACCTGTGTGGCTTTTAAAATGAGGAGTGAAAAATGATGGTAAAGAGCAGACTACATTCAGGAAAATCATATGGTTTCCCACTTGTTTGGATTTTCTCATATTCTTGAGGTTTTGTTTCAAAAGGAAGCATTCCCATGTTCACTACAATACTAAGTAATGTATGAATATTTCATGCTCAGTGAGACTTAATGCCTGGCTGAAAGATTTCCAATATTCCTTAACAGGGTTTTACTCCTGCATGTTTTTCAAATGTGACTCTAGTTTTCCCAAATTCATGAAATCCCAAATGTTTTCTCTGAAGGATTAATTCTCAGGTAATCTCGTGATGTTGAGTTACCAAAAAAACTTCACACTCATTTCACTTAAAGGGGAGGACTACCATGTGGGGCAAACAGGCAAAACTCATTGTCTTCATTCTTTTTTCCTTACATAGATACCCTCATGCTTAGGTAAGCCTGAAGCAAATTCCTTTAAAGTGAAGTTACAGTCATAGAAGTATTACTTTGGTGAAACAATGCTTGCAGTCAGAGAAAATATTTTCCCAACTTTCTTACATTCTCTGCCTTCGCCTTCAGTCTGTACTGTTGTGGAAGTGCCTTAGCTTCACTCAAAAGCATTTTGTTATGTGGTTCTTTCTGCTTCTTGATATCCTATGCTTCTTCATAGTTTGTGGGGTGTATCAAAATTAGTGCTTAGAGGGAAATTTACAGCATTGAATGCATTCATTAGAAAAGAGAAAATATCCAATATCAATCATCTAAGCATCCAACTTGGGAAGTGCAACAATATCTCCTTTTAATTTGTTCTATCATTCATGGTGCTTCTTGCTTCAAATGAGCATCACCTCCTGTTGGGTGACTTCATAACTAGGAAATGGGGAAGTGATACAGCACTTGATTTATGACGGGGACAAAACAACACCCCATAAATCAACCGTGGAATCTTCAGGGTTCTGAAGGTTAAGAAAGGTGCAGTTTCCAAAGATGCACGAGTACAGTGGCCACAGAACAAAGACCAAAATGGCAACCGAGGAAATCCTGAATACTTTCTCTTGGACTGATTATTTTTCTTCAATTTTTTTTTCTTTTTTGTATTTGGATGAGAAGCAATATTTAATATTCTTTAGAGTTTACTGGGGAAATATATAACATTTCGGCTTGCCTTTCCAAATCTGCACATATTATTTCTTATTCAATTGCCAAATACTGTATTTTCACACATTTTATATCCTATATAGTCAGCCAAAGGGGTGCTGAGGCTAAACACATGAAATCTGTTGGTCTTCATAAAGGGTATTTATTTCGGATAGAAGCTTACAGTTACCAGGCCATAAAGCATAATTTTCTTCCTTCACCATAGTTTGTTACCCTGTGTTGGAGCAAAACAACTGCTGTCATTTGCCAGGGTTCAGGCTTCTTGGGTTCCTTCTTTCCCAGTGCTGCATTCCTCTCTGGGCTCAGTTCCTCTCTTTCCTCCACAAGGAGAGCTGCAGTGTAAGAGGCTCTCTAAGCTTTGCCTCTCTCCACAAGGCCAGCTGTGAACTGTCAGGCAAATGGCTTGTCTCTTTTCCCCAGGGCCTTCTGTCCTGGCTCATCAGAACACCAACATCAAAAACTACTCAAAGTCTGTCTGTTGCCATGCCTTTTTATATTTGAGACCCCACCTACCAAGTGGCATGGCTCAACGCCCTTCCAACTGTGGCCCAGTCAAATCCGTTGTTATAAGTTAATCATGCCCAGATTAACAGACAAGTTTACACACATAATCCCATATCTCTTTTTCAAATTCATAACGATATGAAACTGCTACGTATCCATTTAGCCATTTTATGGTATATATTATTTTATGGTGTGTTTTAACATTTTATTGATGTCCTAGGCCACAGATATCATTAATACTTTATCCATTCAATTGTCATTTAGATATATGAATTTATTTAACAGATATTTTTCTTCAATCCATCCTGTATCTTGAACCTTCTGAGATTATTTTCTTTCTGACTGAAGATTATCCTTTTACATTTCTTTTAAAGTGAGTTGCTGCTAGCAAACTTTATTAGTTTTTACTCATCTGTTAAAGTATTTCTTTCACTTCTTCCTGAAGGATTGAGATGAATTAAATCTCAGGCCCTCTAGCATATCCATGCCTTTGAAAGCACCCTTAGGGTTGCATTTCTCCATTCTGTTGTAAATGTAATCTGTTCTTTGTAGAAAGAAATTAGGGTCCTTCAGTTTTGCAGCCTGCTTCCTGCCCCCACCCAACCCACAGGCAAAATCTGTGCACTCTGGTTCTGGGGATAGGAATAATGGCACACCTCTCTGAGTTACACACATGATTTTGGATCTAAGATTTGGTGGAGAAAGCACATTATATTTAGTTCTCCTTGGGAATATTCTAAGGGTCAGTGCAATCGTGGTCAGCACCTTATTTTGTTCAATAATTGCCACGCCCAAAATGCAGCCACTGCTTCATGATTTCCCATTTTTCTGAGACTTACGAGACCCTTCCTGATCCCTGTGCCCTGGGTTAATGCCTTCATTTGAGTCTTGTTTGGACCCCGGGAAAGGATGTTCTTACTAACCCATTGCTGTGTGGGTAAGCCTTTGTATGTAGGACATTTTAGTTAGATTCAGATAAGGGACATTTTGTTTAGGTGACTTTTTGTTAGACTGCTTTAGTTTAGTTAAGGGCACCTGATTAGATTTCAGGCACCAGGATGGACCCCAATCATTGTGCTGGTCCTACATACGAGGAACACACAGAGAAAGAGTGCTGCCATGTTTACCCTGCCATGTAGGAAAGGGATTCAGGATCTCCTAGAGCTTTGGAGAGACACAGAATCCCTGAGAGGCTGAGGGAGAGGCCACAGGCTGGAGTCTTGGAGCAGTTTGAAGCTGAAGCCATCCAGGACAGATGAGAAAGGAGAAGTGTGAACAATTGTGTCTCATGGCCAACTGCTGAGCTCAGGGAGAAAGTGAGTTTGGAGGAGAAGTCAGAGAGAGACATGCAGGCCCAACATTTTGCATTGGCAGGAGACCAGCAGCAGCTGACCCTTGTGAAGACAGGATTTTTGAGGATGCCTTGATTTGGACATTTTCACAGCCTCAGAACTGTAAGCTTTAATGCTAATAAATTCCAGAAAAAGCCAACCTATTTCTGGTATTTTGCAATGGCAGTGCTTGGCAAACTCAAACAGCTAGGGACACAGGTTTGGTGCCTTGCCCTGTTCCCAAATGGCAGTGTGATGCTGCTGCCCAATGAATTCATCTGTAAACTCTGGGTGTTTCCAGACTAGGCTGGAATGAGTACTGGTAAGATGGAGTGGGAAGTGCTCTTGGCCAGCAAGTCCTGCAAGACAGGGAGTCAGGCGGGAGATTCTCATGTTGGGGAATAGTGTCAAGTCTCAGATACCAAAGTATGATGTACCTGCCTCAGGCAGGGGTTGGCCAGGTGGGTAGAGGAAGATAAATGCATGAAATCTGGAGTCTGGTGCAGCAGAGGATTCAGGGCACAGAGGGGAGACTTCCTGCTCCTGCTCCTTTTGCCCTTACATCCTTTCCTTGGCCTCCAGCCTTGACCCTCTGAGGAGGCTGCTCTTACTGTAACCCCCTGGGTCTGAGGCACAAACTCAGGTCTCCTGTTTCTGGTTCTACATTTATCTTCAACAATCTTGGTGCAGTTAAAGAAAGAACAATGCCAAGATGAAACCTGTTGGTGTCAGGAAGGAAATGTCAAAATTTACCTTACAGCATTGGCTACAGCAATAACATCACCAGAATGAGCAACATTATGCCAGTGACCATAAGAAATTAAATGGGCATCCCAGAAAGTCCTGGGACCCAGGGCTGACAAGAATACAAGTGATGTTGTCAGATAGTGAAATGTTTGCAGAAAACTTTAGAGGGTGCAGATGCCAGATATTTTTCAGACTTATTAAATATTAAGGGTTAAACACATTTTAGCAGTGTTGGAAATGATGGAGGCCTTTTCAATCCCAGAAGAGAAAGGAGGGGTTCGATGGGAACCATGTGAAGAACAACTGAAGAAGCTGGAATAAAACACTTGTTCACTGCAGTTCCCCCAAGCCAGAGATGGAATGTCTCTTTGGGAATAAAACTATTAGAGCCCCAATGAAACCCAGCATCATAGATTCTGAATCCACAAAGGAGTACCGGGAGAAAAGTGTGCTCAGCACTCACAGCCTCAGTTTGTGATGTGAATCACTCTAGGGGGCCTTCATTGGGGAGAAAGCAGCAGGAAGTCCATCTTCTCCTGTGTTGCTAACAGCCCTCTAACCGGATACGTGTAGAGGGCAGTGTGTCCTTCAGACAGTCGTGTCCATTCTCCTCGTGGTCCATGTTCAGTCTTGCTGAGGGAGGCCTCCACCAGTCCAGGCAGCTGGGGAGGGGGCCGAGGGGAGTGAGCACTTTTCCTATATGGGTGAATATATTTGAAGAGGTTGAGGGGAAATCCCTCCCACAGTAATGTTGTAGATGCAAATAAATATATTCAAATCAACCACTTTGCTTGATTTCATTGTGTACACTTTTCATAATTTCTGTTAAATTATAACCAAATTTTCCATGCAAAGAGTATAAAAATAATTTATGTCTGTTATGGCAAACAGCAAAATTCCTTCTCTAGCCTCAACACCCATTCCTACTTCCTCAGAATTATCTCCATTGGCAGATACTTTTTGGTACACATTTCTGTTTGTATGTACATGCGTTCTCTAGTTTCATCCATCACAAACCCAAACATATATGAGAAAAATTTTGGAGTATAACTTAAGAATATAAATAAATTTTCTAATTTCTTAAAATACTTGAGATTAGAAGTATATCATCTAACTATGAAACGATCATTTCTGATTTAAAGCAAGAAGGAAAATTGGAGTTAAGTTGAAAGCAGGCCACATAGATCAGTGGCTGTTAAACTTGAATCCACATCAAAATCGGGGGAAGAATCTGAAAAAAGATGAATGGTTGGGGTGGCTTATAAGAAAATTCTACAATATTGAGCAGCATTATTTTTTAAATGGTAATTTTTTAAATGCTTACCCAGAATTTAATGGATTGAAGAAACAGTGAAAACAACAAGGATAACTTGAAATAAGTGGAAAGCCCATCTTTACATAAACTAAGAGAAATCTTGATTTCTGATGCATAAAGTAGTGGTAACAAATTGAACACAGATGAGTGTGGAAGATGTGGGAGGAACAGATCACATAACACTGCAAGTGCAATTTTCCAAGAGGAGAAAGACATCCTGAATTGCACAGTCACAGCCTCTTCCTTAAAAGATTTGCAACAAGTTGCACAGACAGGAGGTGGAGATTCTTTGGGGATTTACATTCATTACATTCACAGGGTTTCTCTCAAGTATGAACCTTGTAATGTTTAATGAGATACTGCCTCTGGCTGAAGGCTATTCCACATCACTTGCATATATATGGTTTCCCTCCACTATGAATTATCTCATGGTCAGTGAGATTTCAATTTCTCCTGAAGGCTTTCCTACACAACTTACATATATTAGGGTTTCTTTCCAGTTGGTCTTTTCTTGTGTGCACTGAGGCTTGATTTCTGAATGAAAGCATTCCCACATCCATCACATTCATAGGGTTTCTCTCCAGCATGTATTCTCAGATGGTTAATGAGGTTTTCCTTCTGGATGAAGGCTTTTCCACATTCATTGCCTATATAGGGCTTTTCTTTAGAATGAATGCTGTTATGTGTTATGAACCATTGCTTTTGGCTGTAGGCTTCTCTGCATTCTTTACATTCATTTTGTTGCTGTCCCCGATGAGTCTTTTTCATGTTCCCTGAGATATGATTTTTACCTAAAGGCTTTTTAACATGACTTACATGCATAAGGTTTCTTTGCAGTGAGAAATCTCTTGTATCTGAGATTTGACATTTGAGTTAAAGCTCTCCCACATATACGTGATTTCTCTTCAGTAAGAATTTTCTGATGAATATAGAGGTTTTCTCTCAGATCGAATACTTTCCCACATGTACTACGTTTCTATGCTTGTTCCCCTGTATGGCTTTTAAAATGATGTATAAAAAATGAATGTAAAAAACAGACGACATTCAGGACACTCATATGGTTTCTCTCTAGTTTGATTTTTCTCATATTCCATGAGGTTTTGTTTCAGATGGAAGCATTCCCATGTTCATTACAATACTAACCAATGTATGAATAATTCACGCTCAATGAGAGTTAATGCCTGGCTGAAGGATTTCCAGTATTCCTTACATTCACACACTTTTACACCTCCATGTTTCTTTGATGTGATTCTAGCTTTCCCAAATTCATGAAATCCCAATTGCTTTCTCCAGAGGATTAATTCTCAGGTATCTCATGAGTTGAATTTCCAAAAAAACCTCACATTCATTACACTTAAAGGTGAGGACTACCATGTGGCACAAAATGGCAAAACTCATTGTCTTCCTTCTTTTTTCCTTACATAGATAACCTCATGCTTAGGTAAGCATGATACAAATTACTTCAAAGTGAATTTACATTCATAGAAGTGTTATTTTGAGGAAACAATGCTTGCAGTAAGGGAAAAGATTTTCCCAGCTTCGTTACATTCTCTGCCTTCATCTTTAGTCTGTATTGTTCCAGAAGTGGGTATAGCTTCACTCTCAAGCCTTTTGCCATGTGTTTTTTTTTGCTCCTTAATGTCCTATGCTCCTTCTTAGTTTGTAGGGAGCAGCAAAAGCACTGCCTAGAAGGAAATTTATAGCACTGAAAACATTTAATAGAAAAGAGGAAAGATCCATTATCAATCATCTAAGCATCCAATTTGGGAAGTGCAACAATATCCCCTTTTTATTTATTCTATCATTCATGGCTCTTCTTGCTTAAAATGAGCATAATATCCAGTTGGGTGACTTCATAACAAGGAAATTGGTAAGTGATAAAGCACTTGATTTATGATGGGGACAAACCAACACTCCATAAATCAACCATAAAACCTTCCAATCTCTGAAGGATAAGAAAGGTGCAGCTTCCAAATTTGCATGAGTAAGGTGGCCCCAGTAAAAAGGCCAAAATTGCAACAAGGGAAATCCTGTATACCTTGCTTTGGACTGACTATTTTTTTCAATTTTTTTCTCTTGTATTTATTTGGATGAGATGCACTATTTAATATTCTTTAAAGTTGACCAGCGAAATTACAACATTTTTGCTTGCCTTTCTAAATAGGCTTTTATTATTTGTTATTGATTTGCCAAATAATATATTTTAAAATATTTTATATCCTGTAATATTCAGCCAAAGGGGTGCTGATGCAAAATACCAGAAATCTGTTGGTCTTTATAAAGGGCATTTATTTGGGGTAGAAGCTTACAGTTACCAGGTTATAGAGTTTAAGTTTATTCCTTCACCAAAGTCTTTTACCCCGTCTTGGAGAAACACAGCTTACGACATTTGCCAGGATTCAGGCTTGTGGGGTTGCTCTCTTCCCAGGGCTATGTTTCTCTCTGGACTCATCTCCCATTTCCTCCACAAGGTCAGCTGACTACTATGAGTCTCTCTAAGCTTAGCCTCTCTCCACAAGGCAGCTGGGAACTTTCAGGTGAATGGCTTGTCTCTTTTCCCCGGGGCCTACTGTCTTTGCTCATCAGAAATCCAACATCAAAAATTACTCCATCTCTGTCCTTTGCCATGTTTTTTTATGTTTGAGACCTCACCCACCAAGGGTCAGGGCTCAATATCCTATTGACTGTGGCCCAGTTAATGCCCTTATCATCACTTAATCATGCCCAGATTAATAGACAAGTTTACAAGCATAATCCCCTATCTATTTTTGGAATTCATAATAATAACAAACTACTTCATATCCATTTACTGATGTTATGCAATATATTATTTTATGGTGTGTTTTAACACTTTATTGATGTCCTAGGCCATGGATACCATTATTACTTTATCCATTCAATTGTCATTTAGATATAAGGATTTAATTAACAGATATTGTTCTTCAATCCATCCTGAATCTTGAAACTTCTGAGATTATTTTCTTTCTGCCTGCAGAATATTCTTTTACATTTCTTTTAAAGTGAGTTACTGCTGGAAAACTTTATTAGCGTTCACTCCTCTGTAAAATTATTTCTTTCACTTTCTCCTGAAAGACTGAGATGAATTAAATCTCGGGCCCTCTATGATCTCCACTGCTCTTAAGAGCATCCTAAGGTTTGAATTTCTCCATTCTGTTTTAAATGTAATCACAGTTCTTTGGAGAAAACTTTAGGGTTTTCTGTTTTACAGCCTTCTTCCGGCCCTCCCCCCCCAACCCTCCAGGCAAAATCTGTGTGCTCTGGCTCTGTGGATGGGAATAAGGGCACACCTCTCTGAGTTACACACCTGGTTTTGGAGCCAAGATTTAATGGAGAAATCACAGTATATTGAGTTCTTCTTGCGACCATTCTACGGACCAGTGCAATGGTGGCCACCACCCCATTTTGCTCAATGATGGCCACATCCAAAGTACAGTCATTGCTTCATGAGCTCCCATTTATTCCAGTCTTAGGAGACCCCTGCTGATCCCTATGCCTGGGTTAATGCCCTCATTTGGGTCTTGCATGGACTCCGGAAAGTATATTCTTACTAACCCATCGCTGTGTGTGTACGCCTTTTGCATGTAGGACATTTTGGTTAGATTCAGATAAGGGAACTTTCGATTAGGTCACTTTTTGTTAGATTGATTAAATTTAGTTAAGGGCCTTTGATTATATTTCAGGCACCAGGGTGGACCCCAATCATTGTGAAGTACTACATACATGGAGCACACAGAGAATGTGTGCTACCATGTTTACCCTGCCATGTGGGAGAGGTCTCCAAGATCTCCTACAGCTGTGGAGAGGCACAGGAACCCTGAGAGGTGGAGGGAAAGGCCAGAGGCTGATGTCTTGGAGCAGCTTGAAGCTGAAGACATGTAGGTCAGAAGAGAAAGGAGATGTGTGAGAAATTGTGTCTGATGGCCCACTGCTGAGCTCAGGGAGAAAGTGAGTTTAGAGGAGAATGCAAAGAGAGACAGGCAGGTCCAACATTTTGCCATGGCAGGAATCCAGCAGCAGCTGACCCTGGTAAAGAGAGCATTTTTAGGAAACCTTGATTTGGACATTTTTACAATCAGAACTGTAAGCTTTAATGCTAATACGTTCTAATAAAACACAAACAATTTCTGGTATTTTTCATTGGCAATGCTTGGCAAATTCAAACAGCTAGGGACACAGGGTGGGGAGTTGCCCTGTTCCCAAATGGCAGTGTGGTGCTGCTGCACAGTGAATTCACCTGTAAACTGTGGGTGTCTCCAGAAAAGTAGAGAATGAGGACTGGTAAGATGGATGGGGGAGTGCTCTTGGCCATCAAGATCTGCAAGACAGGGAGTCAAGCAGGAGTGTCACATGGTTTGGGGACAAGAATCAAGTCACAGATGCCCCAGTATGATGGACCTGCCTCAGGCAGGGATTGGCCAGTTCAGCAGGGGCGGATGAAACCCATGGACCTGGGGTCTGGTGCAGCAGATGAGTCAGGACACAGAGAGGAACCTTCCTGCTACTGCTCATTTTGCACTTCCCTCCTTCCCTTGGCCTCCAGCATTGATCCTCTGAGGAGGCTTCTCTTAATGTACACCTCCTGGGTCTCATGCACTGACTCAGGTCTCCTGCTTCTAGTTCTACATTCACTTCTGCAATGTTTGGGCATCAAAAGAAAGATCAATGCCAAGATGAACCCTGCTGGTGTCAGGAAGGAAATGTCAAAATTCCCATTACAGTATTGGCTACTGCAATAACATCACCAGAATGAGCACCATTAGGTCAGTAACCTTAAGAAATAGTACAGGAATCCCAGAAAGTCCTGGCACCTTGGGCTGACAAGAATGGAAGTGAGCTTGTGAGATAGTGCAATGTTTGCAGAACACCTCAATGGTAACAGAGGCCAGATATTACTCAGACTAATTAAATATTGAAATTTCAACAGATTTTTAACCGTGTTGAAAATGATGCAGACCTCTTCAATCCCAGAAGAGAACAGCGGGGTTGAATGGGAAGGAGCTGAGGAATACCTGAGGAAGCTGGAATGTACCATGTGTTCACTGCAGTTCCCACATGCCTGAGAGGGAATGTCTTTCTGGGAACCAAACTCTCAAAGCCCCAATGAAAACCATCATAATAGATTCTGGACCTGCAAAGGAGGACAGAGAGAAATACCTGCTCAGCACTCACAGCCTCAGTTAGTGATGTGAGTCACTCTAGCGGGTCTTCACTGGGGAGTAAGCAGCAGGAAGTCCGACTTCTGCTTTGGTGCTAACAGCCCACTAACCAGACATGTGCATTGTGTAGTGTTGCCTTCAAAGGATCATGACCATGCTCCCTGTGCTCCAGGCCCACTCTTTCTGAGGGAGGCCTCCACCCATCAAGGTGCCTGGGGAGTGGGCTGAGTGGAGTGAGCATTTTCCTTTATGGGTGACTGTATTTGCAAAGGGTGAGGGGAAGGGCACCACCAGTAATGTTGCAAATTCAAATCAATATCTCAAATGAACTACTTTGTATAAATTCAATGTGAACTATTTTCATAAATTCTTTTAAAATCTCACCAAATTATCCGTGCAGAGTGTAAAAGTAATTTATGTCTGTTATGGCAAACAGCAAAATTCCTTCTCTAGCCTCAACCCCCATTCCTCCTCCCTCAGAATTATCTGCATTGGCAGATTCTTTTGGGTATACATTTCTGGTTGTAAATACATGCATTCTCTCATTTCATCCATCCCTCAGCATATCAGATATGAGGAAAATATTGGAGTACAACCTAAAAACAAAAATAAATTTTCTAGCTTCTTAAAATACTTGAGATTTGAAGTATATCATCTAATTATGACAAGAATATTTCTGATTTAAAATTAAAAGGAAAATTTGAGCTAAGTAGAAAGCAGGCCACTGTAGTTCAGTGGCTGTTAAATTTGAATCTACATCAGAATCAGGTGAAGAATCTGAAAAAATATAAATGGTTGGGGTGCCTGATAAGAAAATGCTACAATAATGGGCAGCATTATTTTTTAAATGGTAATTTTTTAAATGCTTACTCAGAATGTAATGGATTGGAGAACCAGTGAAAACAACCCGGATAATTTGAAATAAGTGGGAAGCCCATCTTTACATAAACTACGAGAAATCTCGAGTTCTGATGCATAAATTAGTGGTAACAAATTGAACATAGATGAGTGTGGAAGAAGAAATGGGTGGAGCAGATCTCAGAACAAACTGCAAGTGCATTTTTCCAAGAGGAGAAAGACATCCTCAATTGCACATTTATAGCTGCTTCATTAAAAGATTGTCAAAAAATTGCATAGACTGGAGGTGTAGATTCTTTGGAGATTCACATTCATTACATTCACAGGGTTTCTCCCCAGTATGAATGTTGTCATGTTTAATGAGGTACTGCCTCTGGCTGAAGGCTATTCCAAATTCCTTACATATGTAGGGATTCCCTCCACTATGAATTTTCTCATGGTCAGTGAGAATTGATTTGCTACAGAAGGCTTTCTTACATTACTTACATATATAAGGCTACTCCCAGGTTGGTCTTCTCTAGTGTGTAATGAGGCTTCATTTCTGAATGAAAGCTTTACCACATCCATCACATTCATAGGGGTTCTCTCCAGCATGTATTCCAAGATGGTTAACAAGGTTTTCCTTCTGGTTGGAGGCTTTTCACATTCATTGCCTATATAGTGATTTTCTAGAGAATGAATGCTCTGATATTTAATGATCTATTGGTTTTGGCCGAAGGCTTCTCTGCATTCTTTACATTCATTTTGTTTCTGTCTTCTATGAGTTTATTTCATGTTCTATGAGATATGATTTGTACCTAAAGGCTTTTTCACATGCCTTACATGCATAGGATTTCTTTGTAGTAGGAAATCTCTGATATCTGAGATTTGACATTTGAATTGAATCTCGCCCCCATATATATGATTTCCCTTCAGTAAGAATTTTCTGTTGAATAAAGAGGTTTACTGACAGGTTGAAAACTTTCCCACATGTATTACATTTCTATGCTTGTTCCATGTATGGCTTTTAAAATGAGGAGTAAAAAATGACTGTAAAGAGCAGAATACCTTCAGGACACTCATATGGTTCCTTTCTAGTTGGAATTTTCCCATATTCCATGAGGTTTTGTTTCAGATGGAAGCATTCCCATGTTCATTACAATAGTAACTAATGTATGAATATTTCATGCTCAATGATATTTAATGCCTGGCTGAAGGATTTCCAATATTCCTTACATTCACAGTGTTTTGCTCCTGCATTTTTCTGTGATGTGACTCCAGCTTTCCCAAATTCATGAAATCCCAAAATGTTTCTCTGAAGGGTTAATTCTCAAGTAATCTCAGGAGTTTGAATTTCCAAGAGAACTATACACTCATTACACATAAAGGGGAGGACTGCCATGTGGGGTACCTGGCAATACTCATCATCTTCATTCTTTTTTCGTTACACAGATTCCCTCATACTTAGGTAAGCATGATGCAAATTCCTTCAAAGTGAAGTTACATTCATAGAAGTGCTATTTTGAGGAAACAATGCTTGCAGTCCGAGAAAATATTTTCCCAACTTTCTTACATTAACTGCCTCCATCTTCAGTCTGTAGTGTTGTGGAAGTTGATTTAGCTTCACTCACAAGCCTTTTCTTATGTGCTTTTTTCTGCTTCTTAATATCCCATGCTTCTTCATAGTTTGTGGGGTACAGGCAAAGCAGTGTTTAGAGGAAAATTTATAGCATTGAATGCATTCATTAGAAAAAAGGAAAGATCCAATGTCAATCATCTAAGTGTACAACTTTAGAACTGCAACAATATCACCTTTTTATTTGTTCTATCAGTCACGCTTCTTCTAGTTTCAAATGAGCATCACATCCAGTTTGGTGACTTCATAACTAGGAAATGTGCAATTGATACATCACTTGATTTATAATGGGGACAAAACAACACCCCATAAATCAACCCTGTAACCCTCAGGCTTCTGAAGTATAAGAAAGGTGCAGCTTCCAAAGATGCATGAACAAGAGGTCCCCAGTACAAAGGCCAAAATGGCAACCCAATTAATCCTGAATACTTTGTCTTGGACTGAGTATTTTTGTTCTTTTTTTTTTCTTCTATGTATTTAGATGAGATGCACTATTTAATGTTCTTTTAAATTTCCTGGGGAAATCATAACATCTTTGCTTGCCTTTCCAAATCTGCACTTATTATTATTTCTCACTGACTTGCCAAATAATATATTTTAAATTTTTATATCCTGTGTCAGTCAGCCAAAGGGGTGGTGATGCAAAATACCAGAAATCTGTGGTCTTTATAAAGGGAATTTATTTGGTGTAGAAGCTTACAGTTACAAGGCCATAAAACATAAGTTTCCTCCTTCACCAAAGTCTGTTAATCCGTCTTGGAGCAAGAGAGCTGCTGACATTTGCTAAGGTTCAGGCTTCTTGGGTTCCTCTCTTTGCAGGGCTGTGTTTTTCTATGGCCTCAGCTCCTCTGTTTCCTACACAAGGTCAGCTGTAGACTATGAGGATCTCAAAGCTTTGCCTCTCTCCACAAGGCCTGCTGTGAACTGTCAGTTGAATGGCTTGTCTCTTTTCCCTGGGGCCTTCTCTCTTGGCTCATCAGAACTCCAACATCAAAAACTAATCCAACTCTGTTCTTTACCATGTCTTTTTATGTTTGAAACCGCACTCACCAAGGAGCACTGCTCAGTGCCCTTCTGACTGTGGCCCAGTCAATACCCTTATCATCACTTTATCATGCCCAGATTAACAGACCAGTTTACAAGGATAATCCCATATCTCTTTTTGGAATTCATGATGATATCAAACTGCTACATATCCATTTACTCATCTTATGCTATGTATTATTTTATGGTGTCTTTTAACACTTTATTGATGTCCATGGCCATGGATATCATAATTACTTTATCCATTCAATACTCATTTAGATATATGAATTTAATTAACAGATATTGTTCTTCCATCCGTTCTGAATCCTGAACCTTCTGAGATTATTTTTTTTCGGTTTGAAGAATACTCTTTTTCATTTCCTTTAAAGTGAGTTGCTGCTAGCAATTTTTTTTTTTTTTTACTCATCGGTAAAAGTGTTTCTTTCACTTTTTCCTGAAGGATTGAGATGAATTAAATCTCAAGCCCTCTACAATCTCCACTGCTTTTGAGAACACCCTTAGCGTTGAATTTGAACATTCTGTTGTAAATGTAATCAGTTCTTTGCAGAAGAAATAAGGGCTCTCAGTTTTACAGCCTACTTCCTGCACACCCCATCCCCCCAGACAAAATCTGTGTGGTCTGGTTCTGGGGATGGGAATAATGGCACACTTCTCTGAGTTCTACACCTGATTTTGGAGCTAAGATTTGGTGGAGAAAGCACAGTATATTGACTTCTTCTTGGGACCATTCTAGGGACTAGTGCAACCGTGGTCAGCACACCATTCTGCTCAATGATTGCCACACCCAAGGCACAGCCACTGTTAAATGAATTCACATTTTTCTGGAATTAGGAGACGCCTTCCAGCTCCCTGTGCCCTGCGTTAATGCCCTCATTTGAGTCTTGTGTGGACCCCAGAAAATTATTTTCTTACTAACCCATTGCTGTATGGGTAAGCCTATTGTATGTAGGACAATTTGGTTAGATTCAGATAAGGGACCGTTCGATTAGGTCACTTTTTGTTAGATTGCTTTAGTTTAGTTAAGGGCCTCTGATTATTTTTCAGGCACCAGGATGGACCCCAATCATTATGCTCATGTCCTATATTCATGGAACACACAGAGAAAGAGTGCTGCCATGTTCATCCTGCCATGTGGGAGAGGCCACCAATTTCTTGTATTTTGCATTGGTACCACTTGGCAAACTCAAACAGCTAGGGACACAGGTTGGGAGAGCTGCCTGTTCCCAAATGGCAGTGTGGTGCTGCTGTCCAGTGAATTCACTTTTAAACTGTGTGTGTCTCAAGACTAGGTGGGAATGATTACTGGTAAGATGGAGGGGTAAGTCCACTTGGCCAGCAAGTCCTGCAAGACAGGGAGTCTGGCAGGAGAGTCACATGGCTTGGGGAGTAGTATCAAGTCTCAGATGCCCCAGTATGATGTACCTGCCACAGACAGGGTTTGGCCAGGTGGACAGGGCCAGATAAATGCATGGGAACAGGGGTCTGGTGCTGCAGAGGAGTCAGGGCACAGACAGGAGACTTCCTGCTGATTCTCCTTTTGCCCTTCCCTCCTTCCCTTGGCCTCCAGCGTCGACCCTCTTTTGAGGCTCCTCTTACTGTTCACCTCCTGTGTCTCAGGCACAGATCCAGGTCTCCTACTTCCACTTCTACATTCACATTCTCCAATCTTGGGGCAGCTAAAGAAAGAGCAATGCCAAGATGCATCCTGTTGGTGTCAGGAAGGAAATGCCAAAATTCACATTACAGCATTGGCTACAACAATAACATCACCAGATGGAGTAAAATTAGGCCCGTGACCCTAAGAAATAGTATGGCAACCCCAGAAAGTCCTGGGACCTAGGCCTGAGAAGAATAGAAGTGAGGTTGTGAGACAATGCAATGTTTGCCGAAACCCTCAGAGGGTGCAGATGCCAGATAATTCTCAGACTTAATAAAGATTAAATTTTCAACACATTTTTAAGAGTGTTGAAAAAGACACAGACATTCTCAGTCCCAGATGAGAACGTAGGCACTGGATGGGAAGAAGCTGATGAACAGCTGAGGAAGTTGGGATATAACACGTGTTCATTGCAGTTCCCCCAAGCCAGAGAGGGAATATCCTGTTTAGGAACCAAACTCTTAGAGCCCCAATGGAAAACATCATCATAGGTTCAGGATCCGCAAAGGAGGACTGGAGAAAGCCCTGCTCAGTCCTCACAGCCTCAGTTAGTGATGAGTCACTCTAGTGTGTCTTCACTGGGGAATAAGCAGCAGGAAGTCCGTCTTCTCCTGTGGTGCTAACAGCCCTCTAATCGGACACATGTAGAGAGCAGTGTGGCCTTCACATGGTCGCATTCATGCTTCTCGAGCTCTGTGCTCCCTCTACCTGAGGGAGGCCTCCAAACATCCAGGCAGCTGCGGAGGGGGGTGAGGGGAGTGAGCACTTTCCCTTTATGGGTGACTGTATATGAAAAGGGTGAGAGGAAGTGCCTCTCACAATAATGTTGCAGATACAAATCAATATCTTCAAATCAACCTCTTTGTATTATTTCATTGTGTACTATTTTCATAATTTCTTTTAAATTATAAACAAATTAACCATGCAAAGAGTATAAAAATAATTTATGTTCATCCTTCAATGCCTGGCTTGCTTCACTCAACATAAGGTCTTCAAGATTCATCCATGTTATTCCATGTGTTAGCACTTTATTCCTTTTAACAACTGAGAAATATTCCATTGTATGTATGTAACAAAATTTGCTTATCCATTCATCTGTTGATGGGCACTGGAGCTGATTCCAATTTTTGGCAATTGTGAACAATGCTGCTCTGAGCATTGCTGTGCATGTGTCTGTTCATGTCTTTGCTTTAAAATCTTCAGGGTATATACCCAGTAGTGGAATTCCTGGATCATATGGAAGATCTATTGTTAGTTTTCTGAGGAATCGCCAAACTGTCCTCCACAGTGGCTGGACCATTCCACAATCCCACCAGCAGTGGATGATGATTCCTGTTCCTCCACATCCTCTCCAACACTTATATTCTTCTGTTTTTTTTAATGGCTGCCATTTTGATGTGTGTAAGATGGTATCTCATTGTGGTTTTGATTCACCTTTCCCTAATAGCTAGCGATGTCAAGCATTTTTTCATGTGCTTTTTAGCCATTTGTATTTATTCCTTGGAGAAGTGTCTTTTCAGGTCACTTGCCCATTTTTGAAATGGGCTGTCTTTTTATTTTCGTGGTGTAGGATTTCTATGTATATGCAGGATATTAGGCTCCTATCACATATATGGTTGCCAAATATTTTTTCACAGTGGGTAGGCTGCCTTTTTATTTTCTTAATAACATCCCTTTTGGTGCAGAATTTTTAAATTTTGATGAGATCCCAATTATCTGTTTTTTCTCTTGCTTCTTGTGCTTTGTCTGTGAAGTTCATGAAACCATTTCCTATTACAAAGTCCTGTAGATGCTTCCCTACATTATCTTCCAAGGTCTTTATGTTTTTGGCTCTTATAGTTAGATCTTTGATCCATCTTGAGTTGATTTTTGTATAAGGTGTTAAATGGTATTCTCTCATTCTTTTAGATATGGATACCCAGTTCTCCAAGCACCATTGGTTAAAGAGGCCATTCTCTCCCAACTGAGTGGGCTTGGTGGCCTTGTTGAATATCAGGTGACTGTATATGTGAGGATCTATATCAGAACTCTCAATTTGGTTCCATTGGTAAGTAGGTCTATCCTTGTGCCAATACCATGCAGTTTTGATCACTGTAGCTTTGTAGTATGTTTAAAAGTCAGGTAATATGATACCTCCAACTTCATTTTTCTTTTTCAATATGTCTTTGGCAATTCGGGGTCTCTTACCTCTGCAAATATATTTGGATAAGACCTCATTGATTTGAATTAAGGAAAATTAACAGTCTCTGAGAACCAATATCTGAAAGAGAGGTTAACAAGATAGAGAGCGAGAGAAGGGTAGGTTGTGCGCCATCACCCATCTGGACATAATCTATGGTAAAGTGATAGAGTATAGATACATAGTGAAGGATAGCACAGGAGGGTAGGGATATTACTGGAGTTGGTGGTGCAGGGTTAACAGGTGGATAGATTAGGATGGGCAGGTTAGAATACCCAGGGCGTGTAACTATGAATCTTGTCATCCCATGTGCCATGACAGGGGAACGTCATATGCCCCAGGGGGATGGGGAGGAAGGAACAGAAAAGATCGAATGGGGTATTTAGTGGTCATGGGAAATGTTCTTCATTACCTTACAGTAATGGACACAGGACATGGTAAATATCATCAAGAAATATAAAGCTGTACCACCTAAAATGTAAACTATACTGTAAACAATTGACAATGTTTAGTACCTATGTTTCACTATCTGTATAACAGTTATAGTAATGCTACCATCCACACACACACACAAAATGTTTTAATATAGGGTGCTGAAGGTGGAGGGAGTTTGGGTATGTGGGAATCTCTAGTACTTGTTGTGTGACTTTGCTGTGACCTAAAATTTCTTTGAAAACTAAATGAAAATTTGGGAGTCACTGGGGAATGAGAAGGGGAAAGTGTCATAGTATACACTGGACATCTCCTTTTATGCAGTGATAAAAGGAGAAAAATAATAATAATAATAATTAAAAAATTTTTTTTTCTTTTTTTTTCCCATTTTCTTTTTTTGAATGTCCCAATCCGTTAATTATATTTTAATTTTAGTCCTTTTTTTCTGAATTTCCTTGTATTTTATCTCTTGCTTTTAAGCTTATCACTTTTATTTCATTTTCCTATTAACTGTATTTCGTTAGTATACGGGGTTCTTTTTCAAGGAAGTTTTAGGTGACAGAAGGGTTACAATGGGGGCTGCAGAAGACCATTGGTGGGGGTTGTCTGGGAGGGTGGATTCATGGAGAAAGTTCATCTGAATAAACATGAAAGATATATAAAATTGTTCAAATGATCAAGAGATGGGGCATGGTCACAGTGGGTAGACAATCACTCAATAAATGAGGGAATACTGAATTCCCAGTCTGGCAGCTCTGCCACTTTCTCCCATGGAGCAGAAACAGTCCCCCAAGAGCAGGGGCAGTGTGTGGTGAAAGAGGATGGTGCACTGTTTGGTTCTTGTTATGGATGACTAGCCTTATGGGTCTATGCTCTTGTAACTGAAATATGGCCCACTGTTATGGGGTGACTGAGGGTTGCCACCGGAGAGCGTCCTTTTTGCTCAAATGTGGCCTCTCTCTAAGCCAAACTCAGCATATGAATGCATTACTTCCCCCCAACGTTTGACATGACTCCCAGGGATGAGCCTGCCTGGCAACAAGGGACTAATACTCAGTGCCAGCTGGAAACATGGCTGGAAAAAGAACCTTGAAAAAAGTGGGAAAAGGTAAAGCCAAATGAGTTCATGTGGCTAAGAGACTTCAAAGAGATTCAGGAGGTCATCCCAGAGGTAACACTAGCACACACTTCAGTTGGATCTCATAGAACACCAAAGGGGATATCACCCCACACAGAGGGACTCCTGAGGGCTCTGGAGACACCCAGGTCGTATATAAGGGGGGATAGCCCCAGAGATTGATGACTTATCAGTACGCTCTACTTTGGAATCTGCTCCTGAAAGTGACAGAGTTGGACTCAAGTAAGTCCTCTCTGCACATGGTCCATTAGTCCCTTTTATTCAAACCTATATGTGAGGCTGGAATTTGTAGGTGTTCTTCCAGAGACTGGAGCCTCTGACCTGCCTATGTACCAGCTGTGCGTGGAATCTCAGTGGAGCTGCAACCCCTACTCTACCTCTCAATGGACTCACCCAAGTAACCTGGTGAGGAGATGACAAAGATGGACAATGGCCATCCCAGGGAATGGAGAGAGCCTGCAACTGAAGGCAGGATAATCCCATCCTTCATATCCATGGGATATAAGCCCACTCTCACTTGGAGAGGGAGTGGATATCACCATTCCAGTCCCCTCAGGATTGGGGGAAGTGCTATGAACTAGAGTGGACTTAATGGTATTCTGTTGTAGACATATTGAGATTCAAGCAATGGAAGAAATTATAACAGTGAGGTGAAGCCAATGGCCACCAGAGGCTTTTGGGGTGGGGAGGGGAAGGGAAGTTGTAATACTGGTGTTTTTACAGGACTTGGAGGTTGTCCTGAGTGACATTGTGGCCACAGATATCAGCCATTATACAGCAGCATATACCATGCCGAACTGTGTGGGAGAGAGTGTGGCCTCTGATGTGAACTGTGGTCTATGCTTAGTGGTAAAGCCCCAGAATGGGTATATCCATTGCAGGTGATGTGCCACAGTAATGAAAGAGGTTTATGTGAGATGTTATGGGAGGTATGGGAGGTGGAGATCATGGGAATCCCTGTAATTTTTGTGTAATATTTATGTAATCTAAGTATCTTTAAAAATATATATGAAAAAAATAATAAAATTTATGTAAGAAAATGTACATATATGAATATATATCTACATATCATTTTACAAACAATAAATTTTTTAAAAATAATTTATTTCTCTTATGGCAAACAGCAAAATTCCTTCTCTAGCTTCAACTGCCATTCTTCCTTCCTCAAAATTATCTGCATTGTCAGATTCTTTTGGGTACATATTTCTGTTTGCAAATACATGCATTCTCTAGTTTCATTCATCCCACACACTATCATATGAGGAAAATGTTGGAATACAACTTAAGAACATGAGTAAATTTTCTAACTTCTTAAAATGCTTGAGATTATAAGTATATCATCTAATTATGTAAAGATCATTACTGATTTAAAATAATAAGGAAAATTGGAGTTAGTAGAAAGCAGGCTATTGCAGTTCAGTGGCTGTTAAACTTGAATCCACATCAGAATCAGGTGAAGAATCTGAAAAATATACCTGATTGGAGTGCCTTATAAGAAAATGCTACAAAAATTGGCAGCTATATTTTCTAAATGGTAATTTTGTAAATGCTTACCCAGAATGTAATGGATTGAAGAATCAGTGAAAACAACCAGGATAATTTGAAATAAGTGGAAAGACCATCTTTACATAAACTAAGAGAAATCTCGAGTTCTGATGCATAAATTAGTGGTAAAAAATTGAACACCGATGAGTGTGGAAGAAGAGGTGGGAGGAGCAGATCTCTGAAGAAACTGCAAGTGCCCTTTTCCAAGAGGAGAAAGGCATCCTTCATAGCACAGTCACAGCTGCTTCCTTAAAAGATTGGCAATAAGTTGCACAGACTCGAGGTGGAGATTCTTTGGAGATTCACATTCATTACATTCACAGGGTTTCTCTCCAGTTGAATGTTGTCATGTTTAATGAGATACAGCCTCCTGCTGAAGGCAATTCTACATTCCTCACATATAAGGGTTTCCCTCCACTATGAATTTTCTGATAGTCAGTGAGATTTCATTAGCTAATGAAAGCTTTCCTATATTCACTGGATATATACGGTTTCTCTCCAGTTTGTCTTCTCTGGTGTGTAATGAGGCTTGATTTCTGAATGAAAGCTTTCCCACACCCATCGCATTCACAGTGTTTCTCTCCAGTATGTATTCTCAGATGGTTAATGAGGTTTTCCTTCTGGTTGAAGGCTTTTCCACATTCATTGCTCATATAGTGTTTTTCTCCAGAATGAATGCTCTGATGTTTAATGAACTCTTGCTTTTGGCTGCAGTCTTTTCTGCATTCTTTACATTCATTTAGTTTCTGTCCACTATGAATTTTTTTCATGTTCTGTGAGATATGATTTGTCCCTAAAGGCTTTCTCACGAGCCTTACCTGCATAGATTTCTTTGCAGTAGGAAATCTCTTGTATCTGAGATTTGACATTTGAATTAAAGCTTTCACACATATATATGATTACTCTTCATTAAGAATTTTCTGATGAATAAAGAGTTTTCTGTCAGGTTGAAAACTTTCACACAAGTATTACATTTCTATGCTTGTTCCCCTGTATGGCTTTTAAATTGAGGAGTAAAAAATGCCTCTAAAATTAGACTGCACTCACAACACTCATATAATTTTACTCTTGTTTGAATTTTCTCATATTCCAAGAGGTTTTGTTTCAGATGGAAGCATTCCCATGTTCATTACTCTACTAATGCATGAATATTTCATGCTCAATGAGTTTTAATACCTGGCTGAAGGATTTCCAATATTCCTAATATACACAGGGTTTTACTCCTGCATGTTTCTTTCATGTGACTCCAGGATTTCCAATTTCATGAAACCCTAAATTGTTTTTCTGAAGGATTAAGTCTCAGATATCTCATGAGGTTGAACTTCCAAGAAAACTCACACTCATTACACTTCAAGGGGAGGACTACGATGAGGGGCAAACTGGCAAAATTCATTGTCTTCCTTCTTTTTCCCTTACACAGATTCCCTCATGCTTAGGTAAGCATGATGCAAATTCCTTCAAAGTGAAGTTACATTCATAGAAGTTTTATTTTGAAGAAACAATGCTTGTGGTCAGAGAAAATATTTTCCCAACTTTCTTACATTCTCTGCCTTAGTCTTAAGTCTGTTCTGTTGTGGAAGTGGGTATAGCTTCACACACAAGCTTTTTGTTATGTGGTTCTTTCTGCTTCTTAATGTCCTTTACTTCTTCATAGTTCGTGGGGTGCAGCAAAAGGCATGCATAAAGGGAAATTTATAGCATTTAATACATTCATTAGAAAAGAAGAAAGATCCAATGTCAATCATCAAAGCTTTCAGTTAAGGAAGTACAACAATATCTCCTTTTTATTTGTTCTATCATTCATGGCTCTTCTTGCTTCACGTGTGCATCACATCTAGTTTGGTGACTTCATACCAAGGAAATGGGGAAGTGATACAGCACTTGATTTATGAGGGGGAAAAATCAGCACCCCATTAATCAACATTGGGACCTTCAAGCATTTGAAGTATAAGAAAGGTCCAGCTTCCAAAAATGCAGGAGTATTGTGGCCCCAGAACAAATGCCAAACTGGCAACCCAGGAAATCCTGAATACTTTGTTTTGGACTGATTATTTTTGTTCAATTTTACTTTCTTCTATTTATTTGGATGAGAGTGACTACTTAACGTTCTTTAAAGTTTACTGGTGAAATTTTAACACTTTTGCTTGACTTTCAAAATCTGCTCTTATTATTTGTTATTGACTGGCCAAATAATGTATTTTAAAACATTTTATATCATGTATTAGTCAGCCAAAGGGGTGCTGATGCAAAATACCAGAAATCTTTTGGTCTTTATAAAGGGTATTTATTGGGAGTAGAAGCTTACAGTTACCAGGCCAGAAATCCTAAGTTTCTTCCTTCACCAAAGTATGTTTCCCCATCTTGGAGCAAGAGAGGTGCAGACATTTGCCAGAGTTCAGTCTCCTGGGTTCCTCTCTTCCCAGGACTGCATTTCTCTCTGGGCTCATCTCCTCTGTTTCCTCCACAAGGTCAGCTGTAGGCTATGAGGCTCTCTAAGCTTTGCCTGTCTCCACAAGGCCAGGTGTAAACTGTCAGGTGAATGGCTTGTCACTTTTCCCAGGGGCCTTCTGTCCTTCCTCATCAAAACTCAAAACCAAAATTGCTTCCAGCTGTGTCCTTTGCCATGTCTTTTTATGTTTGAGACCCCACACACCAAGGGGAGGTGTCAACATGCTACTGACCATGGCCCAGTCAATATCCTTATGATAATTTAACCATGCCCAGATTAACAGAACAGTTTACAAGCATAATCCAATATCTATTTTTAGAATTCATACCGATATCAAACTGCTACATATCCATTTACCCATCTTATGATATATATTATTTTATGGTGTATTTTAACACTTTATTTAAGTCCTAGGCCACAGATATCATTATTGCTTTATCCATTAAATAGTTATTTAGATATATGAATTTATTTAACATATATTGTTCTTCAATCCATCCTGAATCTTGAACATTCTGAGATTATTTTCTTTCTGCCTGAAGAATATTCTTTTATATTTCTTTTAAAGTGAGTTGCTGTTAGCAAACTTTATTAGCTTTTACTCATCTGTAAAAGTATTTCTTTCACTTATTCCTGAAGGATTGAGATGAATGAAATCTCAGGCCCTCTAAGATCTCCACTACATTGGAGAAAACACTTAGGGTGGAAGTTCTCCATTCTGTTGTAAATGTAATCAGTTCTTTGGAGAAGAAGTTATGGGCTTTCAGATTCACAGCCAGCGTCCTGACCCCCCAGCACCAAGGCAAAATCTGTGTGCTTTGGCTCTGGGGATGGGAATAATGGCACAAATCTCTGAGTTACACATCTGATTTTGGAGCTAAGATTTAGTGGAGAAAGCACAGTATATTGATTTCTTCTTGGGACCTTTCCAGGACCAGTGCAATGGTGGTCAGCACCCCGTTTTGCTCAATGATGGCCACACCCAAAGTACAGCCACTGCTTCATGAGTTCCAATTTCTTCTGGACTTAAGAGATCCCTCCTGATCCCTGTGCCCTGGGTTAATGCCCTCCTTTGTGTCTTGTGTGGGCCTCGGAAAAGTAAGTTTGTACTTACCCATTGCTGTGTGTGTAAGACTTTTGTATGTAGGACATTTTGGTTATATTCAGATAAGGGACCCTTTGATTAGGTCCCTTTTTGTTAGATTGTTTAGTTTATTTAAGGGCCTCTGATTAGATTTCAGGCACCAGGATGGACCCCAATCATTGTGCTGAAGTCCTACATATATGGAACACACAGAGAAAGAGTGCTGTCATGTTTACCCTGCGATGTGGTAGAGGGCTCCAGGATTTCCTACATCTGTGGAGAGATACAGAAATCCTGAG
Source organism: Cabassous unicinctus (assembly GCA_029593785.1). Classification (NCBI taxonomy): domain Eukaryota; kingdom Metazoa; phylum Chordata; class Mammalia; order Cingulata; family Chlamyphoridae; genus Cabassous; species Cabassous unicinctus. The sequence goes on from JAQZBX010015391.1 coordinate 32,891, forward strand.
AAGCTGAAGGACAGCCAAGGGGCTGGAGACTTGGAGCAGCCTGAAGCTGAAGACATCCAAGCCAGAGGAGAGGAGAGAGGTGTGAGCAATTGTGTGTGATTGCCCACTGCTGAGTTCAGGACAAAAGTGAGTTTGGAGGAGAAGGCAGAGAGAAAGAGGCAGGCCCAACATTTTGCCTTGGCAGGAGACCAGCAGAAGCTGACCCTTGTTAAGACAGCATTTTTGAGGATGCATTGATTTGGACATTCTCACAGCCTCAGAACTGTAATCTTTAACCCTAATACATTCCAATACAAGCCAACCTATTACTGGTATTTTGCTTTGGCAGCGATTTGCAAACTCAAACAGCTACGGACACAGCATCAGAGCTCTGGCTGTTCCCAAATGGCAGTGTGATGCTGCTACCCAGTGAATTCACCTGTAAACTGTGGGTGTCTCCAGATTAGGTGGGAATGAGTACTGGTAAGATGGATGTGGTAGAGCTCTTGGCCAGCAAGGTCTGCAAGACAGGGTGTCAGGCAGCAGCATCACATGGTTTGGGGACTTGTATAAAGTCACAGATGCCCCAGTATGATGTAACTTCCCCAGGCAGGGTTTGGCCAGGTGGGCAGGGGCAGATAAATGCTTGGAAACTTGGGTCTGGTGCAGCAGAGGTGTCAGGGCACAGAGATGAGACTTCCTGCACCTGCTCCTTTTGCAATTCCCTCCTTCTCTTGGCCTCCAGCGTTAACCCTCTGAGAAGGCTGCTCTTAATGTACCATTCCTCGGTCTCATTCCTAGACTCAGTTATACTTCTTCCAGTTCTGCATTCACCTTCTCAAAACTTGGGCCAGCAAAGAAATAGCAATGCTAAGATGTACCGGTTGGTGTCAGGAAGCAAATGTCAATATTCACATTCCAGAATTGACTACAGCAATAACATCACCAGAACGAGCACCTTTAGGCAGGTGACACAAAAAATAGTACAGGAATCCCAGAAATTGCTGTGAAGTAGGGCTGACAAGAATATAAGTGAGGTTGTGAGATAGTGCAATGTTTTCAGAAATCCTCAGAGGGTGCAGATGCCACATATTTCTCAGACTAATTAAATATTAAATTTTCAACACATTTTTAACAGTGTTGAAAATGATGCAGACCTCTTCAATCCCAGAAGAGAACTGAGTGGTTGGACGGGAAGAAGTTGATGAACAACTGTAGAAGCTGCAATGTAACACGTGTTTACTGCAGTTCCCCCAAGCCAGAGAAGGAATATCCTGTTTGTGAACCAAACTCTCAGATCCCCATTGAAAACCATCATCATAGGCTCTGGATCTGCAAAGGAGGGCAGGGAGAAAGCCTTGCTCTGCAAACACAGCCTCAGTTAGTGATGTGAGTCTCTCTAGTGGGTCTTCACTTGGGAGTAAGCACTAGCAAGCCTGCCTTCTCCTTTGGAGGTAACAGCCCTGTACCGGACACGTGTAGAGAGCAGTGTGGCCTTCACACATTGTGTACCTCCTCCTCAGTCACTGTGCTCACTCTTGCTGAGGGAGGCCTCCACCAATCGAGGCACCTGGGGAGGGGCTGAGGGGAGTGAGAATTTTTCCTTTATGGGCAACATTATTTCCAAAATTTGTGGGGAAGTGCCCACCATAGTAAAGTTGCAGATACAAATCAATATATTCAAATCAACCACTTTGATTTCATTGTGTTCTATTTTCACAGTTTCTTTTAAATTATAACCAAATTATCTGTGCAAAGTGTATAAAAATAATTTATGTCTGTTATGGCAAACAGCGAAATTCCTTCTCTAGCCTCAACACCCATTCCTCCTTCCTCAGAATTATCTGCATTGGCAGATTTTTTGGGGTACATATTTCTGTTTATAAATGCATGCATTCTCTAGTTTCATCCATCCCACACCCTATCACATATGAGAAATTATTGGAGTACAACTTAGTAATATAAAGATGTTTTCTGACTTCTTTAAATAATTGAGATTAGAAGTATATTGTCTAATGATGAAAGGTTCATTTCTGATTTAAAATTATAAGGAAAATTGGAGTTAAGTAGAAAGCAGGCCACTGTAGTTCTCTGCCTGTTAAACGTGAATCCACATCAGAATCAGGTGAAGAAACAGAAAAAACTAAATTCTTGCAGTGCCTTATAAGAAAATGGTACAAAATGGGCAGCATTATTTTTAAAATGGTAATTTTTAAACTGCTTACCCAGAATCTAATGGATTAAAGAACCAGTGAAAACAACCAGGATAATTTGAAATAAGTGGAAAGCCCATATTTACATAAAGTAAGAGAAATCTCAAGTTCTGATGTATAAATGAGTGATAACAATTTGAACACAGATGAGTGTGGAAGAAGATGTGGGAGGAGCAGATCTCAGAAGAAACTGCAAGTCCACTTTTCAAGAGGAGAACGACTTTCTGAATTGCACAGTCACAACCATTTCCTTAATAGATTGGCAAGAGGTTGCACAGAATGGAGGTGGACATTCTTTGGAGATTCACATTCATTACCATCTCAGGGTTTCTATCCAGGATGAACGTTGTAATGTTTAATGAGATATTGCCTCTGGCTGAAGGCTATTCCACATTCGTTACAAATTTAGGGTTTCCATCCACTATGAATTTTCTCATGGTCAGTGAGATTTGACTTGCTACTGAAGGATTTCTTACCTTCCTTACATATATAGGGTTTCTCTCCAATTTGTCTTCTCTGATGTGTAATGAGGCTTGATTTCTGAATGAAAGTCTTCCCACATCCGTCACATTCATAGGGGTTCTCTCCAGCATATATTTTCAGATCGTTTATGAGGTTTTCCTTCTGGTTGAAGGTGTTTCCACTTTCATTGCCTATATAGGGTTTTTCTCCAGAATGAATGCTCTGATGTTTAATGAACTATTGCTTTTGGCTGAAGGCTTCTCTGCATTCTTTACATTCATTTTGTTTCTGTCCACAATGAGTTTTATTCATGTTCTGTGAGATATGATTTGTCTCTAAAGGCTTTCTCACATGCCATACATGCATAGGATTTCTTTGCTGTAGGAAATCTCTTGTATCTGATTTGACATTTGAGTTAAAGCTCTCCCACGTATATATGATTTCTCTTGAGTAATAATTTTCTTACAAATAAGGAGGTTTTCTGTCAGGTTGAAAACTTTCCCACATGTATTACATTTCTATGCTTGTTCCCCTGTATGGCTTTCAAAATGAGGAGTAAAAAATGACTGTAAAGGGCAGACTAGTATCAGGACATTCATATGGTTTCCCTCTAGTTTGAATTTTCCCATATTACATGAGGTTTTGTTTCAGATGGAAGCATTTCCGTGTTCATTACAATAGTAACTAAAGTATGAATGTTTCAGGCTAAATGAGATTTAATGCCTGGCTGAAGGATTTCCAATATTCCGTACATACACAGGGTTTTACTCCTGTATGTTTCTTTGATATAACTCCAGCTTTCTCAATTTCATGAAATCCCAAACAGTTTCTCTGAAGGATTAATTCTCATGTAATCTCAGGAAGTTAATTTTCCAAGAAAACTTCACACAGATTACACTTAAAGGGGAGGACTAACATGTGGGATAATTGGCAAAACTCACTGTCTTCATTCTTTTTTCATTACACAGATTTCCTCATGCTTAGGTAAGCATGATGCAAATTCCAGCAAAGTGAAGTTACGTTCATAGAAGTTTTATTTTGAGGAAACAAAGCTTGTGGTCAGAGAAAATATTTTCCCACCTTTTTTACATTCTCTGCCTTCATATTCAGTCTGTACTGTTATGGAAGTGGATATAGCTTCACTCAGAAGTCTTTTGTTATGTGCTTCTTTCTGCTTCTTACTGTCCCATGCTTCTCCATAGTTTATGAGGTGCAGCAACAGCAGTGCTTAGAGGGAAATTTATAGCATTGTGTTTATTCATTAGAAAAGAGGAAAGATCCAATATCAATCATCTAAGCATCCAATTTGGGAAGTGCAACAATATCTCCTTTTTATTTGTTCTATCATTCATGGCTCTTCTTGCTTCAAATGAGCATCACATCCAGTTTGGTGACTTCATAACTAGGAAATCAGGATGTGATACAGCACTTGATTTATGATGGGGACTAAACACCACCCCATAAATCAATCCTGGAACCCTCAGGCTTCTGAAGGAAAAGAAAGGTGCATCTTGCAAAGATGCATGAGTAACGTGGCCCCAGAACAAAGGTCAAAATGGCATCCCAGGATATCCTTAATAATTTGCCTAGGACTGACTATTTTTGTTCAATTTTTTCTTCTTCTATGTATTTGGATTAGATGCACTATTTAATATTCTTTAAGTTTACCAGTTAAATTATACATTTTTGCTTGATTTTCCATATCTCACTTATTATTGCTTCTTACTGACTTGCCAAATAATGTATTTTAAAACATTTTATATCCTGTGTCACTCAGTCAAAGGGGTACTGATGCCAAATACCAGAAATCTGTTGGTATTTCTAAAGGGTATTTATTTGGGGTACAAGCTTACAGTTACCAGGTCATAAAACATAAGTTTCCTCCTTCACTTAAGTATGTTACCCCATTTTGCAGCAAGAGAGCTGCCGATATTTGCCAGGGTTCAAGCTTCTTGGGTTCATCACTTCCCAGGGCTGCATTTCTCTCTGTGCTCAGCTCCCCTGTTTTCTCCACAAGGTCAGCTGTAGACTACAAGGCACTGTAAGCTTCACCTCTCTCCTCAAGACAGCTGTGAACTATAAGGTGAATTG
>JAQZBX010015392.1:0-37590 GCA_029593785.1 Cabassous unicinctus
CTGATATGGCACCATTCCTCGAGGTGACCAGCCTGCTACCTGGTGGCAGGTTGATTACACTGGGCCACTTCCACCATGGAAGGGGCAGCAATTTGTTTTAACTGGAATAGACACGTACTCTGGATATGGGTTTGCATTTCCTGCATGCAATGCTTCTTCCAAAACTACCATCCATGGACTTACTGAATGTCTTATCTACTGCTATGGCATTCCACACAGCACTGCTTCTGATCAAGGAACCCATTTCACAGCAAATGATGTGTGGGAATGTGTACATGCCCATGGAATTCACTGGTCTTACCATGTTCCCCATCACCCTGAAGCAGCTCGATTAATAGAACGGTGGAATGGCCTTTTGAAGACTCAATTATTGCGCCAACTAGGTGGCAATACCTTGCAGGGCTGGGGCAATGTTCTCCAGGAGGCTGTGTGAGCTCTAAATCAGCATCCACTCTATAGTGTTGTTTCTCCCATAACCAGGATTCATGGGTCTAGGAATCAAGGGGTGGAAATGGAAGTGGCACCATTCACTATTACCCCTAGTGAGCCACTAGGAAAATGTTTGCTTCCCATCCCTGCAAACTTAAGCTCTGCTGGTCTACAGGTTTTAGTCCGAAAAGGAGGAGTGCCGCCACCAGGGAACACAACAATGATTCTATTGAACTGTAAATTAAGACTGCCACCTGGCCACTTTGGGCTCCTCTTACCTGTGAATCAACAGACAAAGAAGGGTATTACTGTACTGGCTGGGGTGATTGATCCTGACTATCAAGGGGAAATAGGACTACATCTACATAATGGCGGTAAAGAAGAGTTTGTCTGGAATGCAGGAGATCCTCTAGGGCGCCTCCTAGTACTGCCATGCTCTTTGATTAAAGTCAATGGAAAATTGCAACAAACCAATCCAAGCAGAACTAACATTGGCCCAGAATCTTCAGGAATGAAAGTTTGGGTCACCCCACCAGGCAAAGAACCATGGCCAGCTGAAGTGCTTGCTGAGGGTAACAGGAACATGGAATGAGTGGTGGAAGAAGGTAGTGATAAATATGAACTTTGACCACATGACCAGTTACAGAAATGAGGACTGTAATAGTCATGAACCCTTCTTCCTTGTTTTGTTATGAGCATGCTTGTATATGTACACAAAATGAATTTCTTTGTTTTATTCCCCAACCTTTTCCCCTACCATATGAAAAGTTGTATTAATTTCATGTCATAATATTTAAGGATGTCAAGTTTAAGAGTGAATATTACCCAAGGACTTGCACCCTACTCTGTAGGAAATTAATTTGTTTCCAGTTGTACACAGGTGAGTTGAACATTGTTATTTATGTATGCTTGTCTGTTATTGTTTTTACTTAGAGACTAAGTATGGTTTAAGGTAAGTGTGTATGGTTGCCAAGTTGCAAGGGGTGGACTGTGATGGTTAGGCTAATGTGTCAACTCAGACAGATAATTGTGTCCAGGTGTTTGGTCCAGCAAGCACTGGGCTAATTGTAATACAAGAGCATTTATGGACTTCGATCACCAGTGAGTTTATTGTGTGGATGGCTGATTACATCCACATCAATCAGGGAGATTGCATCAGCAATGGATGATGCTTTTATTGTATCAGTTGAATGCCTTAAAAGGGGAAGTGATTTCAACATTCTGAGAGAATGTTGCTCTTTGGACAGCCAACTTCTCCCAGAAACTCATCAAGGACCTTTCATTGAACTTTCTTCAGAGCCCCTGGTTTGCAGCCTGTCTGCGGAACCTGGACTTGTGCATCCCCATGGTTGCATGAGAAACTCTTATAAAATCTCATATTATTGGCAGATATCTCCTGTTGATTCTGTTTCCTGAGAGAACTCTAATACAGGTATGAACCCGCTTGTAATTTGAATCATTGGATATGTTATGAGTTGAGGTGTGCCCAAACTGAATGAGGGTGAGCCTTAATCCAATATGGCTGAAGTCCTTACAAGAAAAGGAAATGGACTTGGAAGGGAGATCACTGGGAGCAGCCAGATGCTGGAAGTCAAATGAAACCTAGAATAGAAAGGAGAAGATGCCACCATGTGCAGCCAGCCAGAAGATCCTGACTCTAGGAGGAAGCAAGCCTTCTAGCCTCTGTAACTGTGAGCCAATAAATTCCTGTTGTTAAGTCAACTCATTGTATGATATTTGCTTTAGCAGCCAGGAAACTGAAACAATATCCTGCTTTGTTTCTGTAAATCCTGTTAATGCCACACTATCTAGGGCTGTTACACATTGAAGCTTCTTGTTCAACTTACCTCTAGCACAAGTGTCAAATTCTAGTACAAGTACTTCAGACCAGAGGAAGCTTAATTACATCCAGAACTCTGGCTACAAAGTAGTCTAGGAAAAGCAGTTTTTATCTTTCCAGTCCCTTAAATGAAATAAGCCAAAAAGAGAATACAGGCATAGGTTCTGAGCTCACCAATTTACCAAATATACTACAATCTTCATGATTTTTCATTTGATGTAATAAAGGTTCAAATTTTGGCCACTTCAGGCATCTTGAAAAGGTCTTTTCCATTTATTTCTTGGACAAAACTTCTGATTTTTCTGCTTCTATGCCATATTTTTCTCATTTTCTTTAGTTAGTTTATCCTTTCCTTCATTCAATTACACCTTTAAGGTTAGATTCCTAGAATTCCAACTTCATTTCCATATTTTTATTAATGTTTACAAAAAGTTCTATGCTTATAAATAGAACAAGTAAGTTTTTTGTATGATACTTAAGGAGAGCATTTATGGAGAGTCTGTAGTTGAAACTCACTATATTATTATCTATTTCCCACCATCCAAGACAATACTGCTTTTATTTTTGTTCTGTACTTCATGCATTTACAAAATTAATCTATCTTTTTGTTTGTTTCCAAAATAGAAACTGCCATAATAATGCTTAATGTCCTTTTATAAAAGATATATATTTTTTACCACATGTACTCAAAAGGTTCAGATAGATACCCCAAAGTGGGATGTGCCTTATGGTTCACAATCACCATCCTCTTTACTTTGACTCTTTGACTCAATTCTATTCACCACCTGTCTTCAGGACATGTGTATTTCGACTACTTGTAAACCTTATCTCTATAGCAAACTCCCTTCCTTAACTGCCCATCATTTCAAGACTCATATTAGAAATGTCCCTTAGGAAATCACACTAGCCCACCAAAATTAATGAGTATGCCTCATTTTAAAAAGTCAGCTACTATTGTAACATTGTTTATCTTGATTAATGATATAACTGTACAACATACTTAAACAAAAGCCTGGTAGTCATCTTTACATCTCACTCTCCTTATCTTTTTGTACAATGAAATTCTCTATATTGTATTATAATTTTCTGTTTGTGTGACTCTCTCCCCATATGTCCTGTGATTCTGTTGTTTCTTTCTATTGGAAGTGTGAGTGTGCAATATTTTGCTTTATTCATATTTATACCACAAGCAACGATTACATCATTATATTACTGCCTTTCATGTAACTGGTACTTAATATTTTAATACTTAATTAGTATTAAATACATAAAGGAATAAAATATTTCAAACAAACATTTTTCTTATGCTCATACACACATAAACAGACACTTAAAATAATATTAGTGGGTAAGAAACTTTTATGAGTAGATTGAACTTCAGTAGGGATTGAATGCATTTCACATGTATTTCAGGTTAATTCTGTTGTTTATCCAAAAAAGAAATGTAATAGGTAAACTTTAAGAAACAAAAAAATATTTGTAGGGATTATGGTATAACAAAACATTTTATATTTTGGTTTATGTTTTGTTGTCTATAGATTTCCTTACATAAGAGCTGAATGTAAGTAGAAATATTTGCACAGCAAATTTCTAATAGCTGTTCAGGGCTACATGTGGTAATGGACATATTATGCCCTCTAGGAAAAATTTTTACCTTCAGTTTAGCATCACTTATTAAGCAGGAATGCATTAAGAATCTATTTATTTTATCAAAACATTTAGGAACTAAGAGATACCCATGAATTTTAATTATTGGTGTGAATAAACAATAATTAATTTTTAATAAAAACAGACAAGCAAACAAATAAACATAACAAAAACAAAAGCAAAAAACCAAAGAGGTGCTATAATTAGGTGCCATCCATGTTAGAAATTCATTTGGAATTCCAAGAGGGGAATGCCTTTTAAATCATTCAAGAAGACTGCTCACAATTGAGAGGAATACCATACTACAAAGAGGCAGCTATCAAACTTATTCATTCAACAATGTACTTAATAAATATTTATTTTTCAAAGTATTGGTACTTAGGAAATATCTGAATACTAAGATAAATTAAAAAAATAAATGGGTATAAGAACGGAAGTAGAGAACTGAGGGACAGAAAGTGTAAAGAACTCTTTCAAGAAATTTTGCTGCAAAGGAAAGCAAAGAAATTGTTGGTAGCTGGTGCAGGAAATGGAGTATAAATTACACTATGGTTGTACTGTGATTATTTAGAATAATCCATTAAAGAAGGGAATTAATACCGAATGAAATACATGGAAGAATTTCTGGGACACTGTCCTGCGTAGGAGAGAGGAAACGGGCACAAGAAGAGGAGCTCCCTCTAAGTAACGCACGTTTCATCTTATTCAAAGGTAAGATAACGAGTCTATGGACGGATGCTGGATGTGGATGGAGGCGATGGTTGGAGCCTGTGGTGCTTATTTTCTGTCTGATTCTACTTTGTAGTCAAGGAGAAACTAGTTCATCCATCAGCTAAGAGTGAAGACAGAAGGAAATGTTGGAAATTTAAGGAAAGAAGAGAAGTTGTGAAATAATTGTCTAGAGAGGGAACTATAGCATGATTGCCAGGAAATATTAATGCTCAGTTGATTTCCATGGTAAGGCGAATCAGGATCATCTTGTGTTTGCCTCAAGCCTCATTTACTGGGCAGGTGAAAATGTGCATTAGAGGAATTGCTGAATTTAATCAAGGTTGTGGTTACTCCATGGTCTTGCCTATAACACATAGAACAGAGACAAGTCAGCGCCATCCCAGTCGCTGACTCAATTTTCTGGTCTATGTGTTTGAGCATGAGGTAAATGAAAATATACTTGAGGGTAGCATAGGCCTTCAACATGGTAAAACACAAATATCTTGGAAGCAATAGAAAAGTATTTCTTTGTGAGCTAAGCAACATACTTTCTGTTAGTTATTCAAAACTCACTGAGCTGAAAGTAACAGAAATTGGATTACTATTGAAAGTAGAGAAAATAATATAGTGTTCTAAAAGCAGTCTACAGCCCCTAGTTATTTATATTTTTCCAACAAAGTGTTTGAAACAAATAGAAATTTCCACTCAAGAGTTTATTGTGCTACATTGTAATTTTATTAGGCAGATGGTCAGCCATAAAATAAGCCTTTAGAACACATTGCGCAAAATCATAATGCATTGCACTGCTTGGTCATTTTTCTTCCTATGATCAAATAATTCACTATTGTTTGTTCAAATAATGAGGAATTGCATTAAGATGGTTACAGAAATGTCTAACATAAAAACTGTAACTTCCCTCTTTTTCCTTCCATACTCCATCCTACTAGTTCCTCATATGCTTACATTCTACTTTCCATCCATTATATCCCTCTGAAGAGAAAGCCACTCTGCAGTAAACTAACATTATGATCTTATTTTGAAATTTTAAAATTTAATCCAGTCTATGATGTGTCCAATTTAGCACAATTGTGTCCTTTCCAAAGACATGGAAACAGTGGGTAGTTTGCAACTACCCAATTCCTTTTTGCTCAGTAGATACTGTTACCATGACTACAGAATACAGCAGAGAACAACAGCACACCAAGTTCCCTGCACTTTAATAAATGGTTCCTTTTATCTATTGCTACGTTCATAGCTTATACAGAAATTTAAAATGAGCAGGATGCTAAAATCTAGAATGCCCATACCACTGTATATGAAAATGCCATTCTATTCTTTCTTAAATTTTTTTATGTATTACCATTCACAATAGTGCTTTTTAGTACTTAGATGACTCATCATGCTACAATGTCATGATTTTCTAAAATAGAATAATGGTAAACAAAAAGCAGTATAAACTGAAAAAAATGCCTCACTAATTTGTGTTTAACATTTGTGAGTATATGCGTGTGGGCAGAGATCTTATCTCTCTCTTTGAAATTCATACAGATAGACTGGAAGGTCTGACTTCATCAGTTAATATTATTTATTCCTATTAAACTCATTTTTTGTATTATTTATTTATATTTTTAGAAGGTTCCGGGGATTGAACCCAGGACCTCGTACATGGGAAACAGGCACTCAACAACTGAGCTACATCTGGTCCTCCTTTTTATTTTTTATTTATTTATTTTTATTATACTCATTTTTAATGAGATTTTCTACCTTTTTTGAAAACAGAATGTATTACCTGAGGCAGGTGCTTAGTAACCTTGCATAGGATTATCCATCAAAGTCATTTAGTCACTTATAAAAACAAGAAGCATTTAGTAATAAGAAGGAAAAAACTGACTCATCTTGAGCAAGTTAAAAAAATATATATATCATTTATACATGAACATACATAAACAATAAGTGTATAGTAAAAGTTGTGAATTTAATTTTCCTCTCTGACTTTTCTAAACAAGCAACATAAAGAGACTAGGAATATGTATTGAGTGCTTATGGCCTTGGATCCTATGTGCCAGTTCAGGAAATCTGCTCTCAGACTCTTGAGATAGTGTCTCTAGGGATTTTCCAGACTGTCAAAAGGCAGTTCTTCGGTTTGAATGATGACAGTGCCGAGGTTGAGCCCTCTACCTGCAAGACCCTCAGGCCTTCAGTAAGGACCCGGGTCAAGGGTACACTTGAACCTTGAAGGCCTTTTCCAGCGCCTTTGCTGGAGGCTCCAGATAGCCCTTCTCCCTCTGCACTTTTATCCCCTCTTTTCTCATTTTCCACACGTTTTATTTCCCCATCAGACTATCAACTCTGTGAGGCTGCAGTCTTTGAACATTTGTATATGGACCCCTCAAAGTGCTTGACATGGAGCTGTATGTGTGTGTGCATTTATATTTGCTGAGTAAAGCCATAACTGAAACTACCTTTGTATGGTAAGGTAAATAAGACCAATTAAAGGCTAGTATGAAGTCTAAAAATATATATTTACTTATTAGATACCGTACAGAGAGAACCTCAACATGAAAGATCATCACTCTTACCCACAGTTTGGCATTTTTAATTCATCTAGTTTAAAATTGTCCCATAACTTTTTTTTCTCTCCCTCCCTCACTAGTCTTTGCTCACCAGATTATTTTTGGTCCATTCTGCTTCAAATGTGGTCCAACAATTTGCTTAATTTTTGCTGGAATGGTGGCTTCCTGCTTTGATATAGTTGATCTTGAAGTGTGAATCTCAAAAACAAATTCACAAGCCTGGTCTGAATTTGTATCTATTCTTTTTATTCTAAGTCCTGTGTGTTCAAAGTGTCTGACACATATTTACTTGAGCTGTGTTGGATCTGTGAGGCATATTCCAAAGCAACTGTTAGATACAGAGGTAAAAATATTTTACTACTCATAGGCAACAGTAAAGCCAACTGGGGGCCATTCTAACCTTAAACCTAACTTCAGTAAAATGAGCCAGAAAGGTGTTTTGGAGATTTGGGGACAGTTATATGTGCTCCCCTGCAGAATGTGCTCCTCAAGTCAAAAGAGATGTACTTTGAGGAAACCATGAATATCTGTATTTTTCAGTTTGGCAGGGAGAGCACAGGTGTGGCCGGCTCCTTTCTGGAAGATTCAAGAACAAGAATGAGAGACTGACTATGTGCTCTGCTGGAAGTGCCATCAGACTGTCAATTTGGGATTGCCATTTGTGTTCTGACCTTGCCAGGGCAAATAATGTGTATCACCTGTGGACCAGGTGTGACCTGTGCACCAAAGACATCTGGTGCAGAATCTGTTGAAGAAGGTTGCCTGGATTGTGCAAATAAACAGGAACAGAGAAAAGCTGGAATTTTGGGACATCACTGGGGACTGAGGAGAAAATTAATTTTCAGAAGAAAAAGAGATGAATTTGCTCAATCAAGGGAATTGCAATTGAGAGATCCTCAACAATAGGAAGGGAGGTGCCTCAAAGAACTGAAAACGTCCAGAAGAAAGAGTCAGATATAAACTCTCAATTCCAGGGAGTCCCAAGGGTAAAACTGCCACCTTGAAAGTCAAGAAAGAGAATTTCCTGCTATCCTCACCTGTTCTTCCTCCATGCCTCAACCTGGCCACGGCAGAAACCAAGACTAGATTAATTAGTTACGAAGAGTAGAGGCAGAAGGAAAAAGGGAGAAAGTGAAATCAGTAATGTCTCCATTCCTTCTTTAATGGTGGCATCTTTGCCTGTAGCAGGCTGGCACTTGGCAAGAGGAGAGGGAACATGACTGGTGAAGATGAAGTGAGCCACACTTCTTCCCAGGGGTCCAAGCTCAGGGTGAGGTCAGCAGCTCTGACCTAGGGTGACTCCTGGAGATGTAGAACAAGGCTATTAACACAAGTGCCGAGAACACTGAAATTATGAGACCATGACAAGCTCTGTGCCAGTGTATTATCATTCATTTTAGATGATAACATTATCTGTTTTAGGACAGCTGGCACTTAAGTATCTGTTGGACTGTAGAATAAATGGAGATCTATTAGTGAAACAATTTCTATAAAAGAAACGTATCCAAGAAATTAAAATACATGTAAGAACAATAGCTATTTAAAAAACGTAGTTCCCATTTAAAATAACTACAAAAATATCTAGATTTAAACCAAAGAAAAAATTCTATGCAGAGTCTATAGGAGTAAAATCACAGAACTCATCTTTAAATGAGAAGGAAATGGTAAGTAAATGAAGATTTGAAGAGATGATTCTGATGGAAAAACAAAGTAAAACATTTGTTCTTTCATTCTCCAAGTGACTGACTGACCTAGAAAATCAATTACCATTAATACTCTGAAGGAATTCTTCTACTTGGCAAAATTATTCTACTTAATTTTGGACTTAGAATGCATAAAATTATCAATAAAATACTTAAAATGATCTTATGAGTTAACTTAAACTGACAATTATAAACCATTTTGTAAAAGTATAATAAGTAAAACAGGATTGTTTTGACATGGACAAACACATAGAGTGGCCGAACAGAATCTAGGAACACAGGCAGTCATAACCATTTGTTATACGATGAAAGGAGCATTTTAAATTGAATTTCAGTAAATACCTCTGGGACAACTTGTCAAACAGTATATTCAGAAAATAAAATAAAAGCAGAGTTGGACTTCTTAAAAATAAGAGAAAGGAAGTTCCAGGTGAATTATAGGAATGAGATATAAAATAATAAAGAAAACACAGGAATATATTTATTTGATATCAGGTTATGAAAGGACTTTTTAATAACAAAGCTGTGGAAGAAACAATGAGGAAAAGGCTGGCAAAATTTGAGCCTATGTAATCCCATACACTACATGTCCCCTGGAATAACATGTTTTAGATATAATCCATTCCCGTGGGTGTGAACCCACTGTAAGGAGGACCTCTGATGAGGTTACTTGAGTTAAGGTGTGGCCCGCCTCACTCAGGATGGGTCTTAATCCTAGTACTTTAGTTCTTTATGAGCAGAATGAAATTCACACAAAGAGAGAGAAGGCCACAGAGGGAGCAGCCAGAGGCCAGAAAGGGCCACCATGCGCCTTGTCATGTGACAAACTACGGCGCAAGGGGCCAGCAGCTGGCCCCAGGGCAGCAGTCTTTGGGAAGAAAGCAGTGCTTTGATTGTGCCTTGATCTGGACTTCTTCCCAGCCTGAAACCGTGAGTGAATAAATTCCCGTTGTTTAACCAGAACCAATTCATAGGATATTCTTGAGCAACCCAGGAAACTAAAACACCTAGTAAGATCCCTCAAGCCCATTCCTAATGTATCCCCATTCCCACCCTTGGCCCCAGGCAATGACTAATGTGCTTCCTATTTCTTCTGAACATTTCATATAAATGGAATCACACAATTTGTGGTTTTATGTGTCAGACCTATCATAATCAGTATAATCTGTTCTCCTTTGAAGACCGACTCTTCATTTTGGCGAGAGCATAGTTCTGGGTTTGCAAAGGCAAATCAAAGTTTCTACTCCGAAGAGCTAAACAGTTTCCCATTAACTGTACAAGGGTGTTCCTATGGTTTTGGAGGTATATTTCTTATTATTTCTTTGGATCATGTTTCATTTTAGAGAACCTTTTTTGCTCCCTTTTGATAGTGTTGTAGTCTAGCTTAGAATCTAGGAGGAAAAGACACCTAAAGAGCCAAGTGGCAGGTTAATTTGAAAAATAACCACTTATATGAAAAAAATGAGTGTTTGAGGAACATGAGGAAGATGGAGGCACCACCCAGGAACTCCAGCAGACTATCTTATCAAAGGTAACATTGTTATAACACAAAGGTCCATCGCTACATTGGTACAATCGATGTCCTCTAAGTCCCTGTGCTATCTATACTCAAATCATTTGATTTAAAGATCACACGTACAGCGGTAAACCCAGCATACTTTCCATTACCCACAGGTAGTCTGGGGAAGGCATGCTTAAATCTCTTGTCTTTGGAGCCATATATTTCATACTTTAGACACTGCAAGTTAAAAAGGACTAAATACGATATGTGAATCAGGTTTTACTTAATTGGGAGATGAGGAACAAAAGTGGATTACATTTCTGTGAAGCATAGTCAAAAACTGCATGCTGAGTGTTGGACATCAAATTCAAAAGATTCCATGATCGTTCCTACCTCCAGAGAAACTTCTTGGCATCTTGCCTCCAGCCGTGTTAATGGGACCTTTCTATCTCAATAAACCCTTCTCATGGCTTTGTCTGTTAAGACTGTGTTTTACTCTGCACAAGTAAGCCTTGTGCATACTAAGCACTGAACATATATTAGCATTGCTTGTGAGTTTTGTGGGTTTACCCATCCCTCAGTAATTTGTTATACATTATGAAATGCAACTAAAGAGATTCCTTTCTTGAAAGGAAATCTGATGTCAAAATACTGTTATCTCTCTTTCTTCTCTCTCCCTTTCAATCTCACAAGGCTGATGGAAACTTGAGTTATACAGATCAACACTATATTCAGAATTTTCTTTGGTGAAGAAGTATTACTGTTAGAATCAGGAAATTATGTTTACCTAATTGTGTCAAATGAGAGTAATACAAAATGAAATTTCCCAAAATGAAGGCATAAATCTGAAAATCTTCAGGAAAAAAAAAAATGACATGAATTTCTCATGCCTCCTCAAAGCAATTATTCCAGAGGCAGAATTTCCGATCTGAATGATGTAGGCACCAACGTTTCTAGTTAGGATTTGCTGGGTTATAGTCTTGAGGTTAGAGTAATATCATCTTAGACTAATTGCCTGTGATCAAATGAAATTAGGTGGAGGCCCCGAGGACTGCCGCTCCTCCCTCTGCACTAGTGTTGTAAAATTTTACTGAACCTCCTTTTTTCCCATGGAGCTATTGATGTTCATTCTTGACCTTATTTCTTAGGTTTAGTTCTACTACATCAGAATAAAAAGGGTATTTCAGAATTGTTGTAGGTTGTCTTAATTTTAAAAGGAAATTACCTAGTATAGAAAATTAAAGCACAAAACAGGTCAAAGAGTTCATAGTAACATAACTACTATAATACATAGGGATAGGGAAATAATTCTGGATATTTTTGAATTGGTGCTTAAGTATAAGCACAGATTAACTGTGAAAAAATAGATGTGGGTCAAAATATTTAAAAATCATAGCCTTTAAATTTTCCTCAAGGGAGCGTTCAGATAAACACACACACACATACACACAAAATGTGGCCCACTATAGATTTCCATGTCCCAGTCCCTGAAATTTGTGAAGATGTTTCTTTACCTGGCAAAGGCACTGGCAGATAAAAATAAATTAAGGATTTTGAGATAGGGAGATTATCCTAGATTATCCAGGTGGTCGCAAAGTAATCACAAGTGTCTTATAATGGAAAGAGGGAAGCAGGAGAGTGAGAAAAGAAAATGGGCCAAAGGAAGCAGAGGTTGAAACCGGAATGAAGGAAGCCTCTAGAATATGAAAAAGGAAAGGAACCAAATTCTCCCCCAGTGCTTCCAAAAGGAACACAACCCTGCTGGCCCATTTTAGACTCTTACCTCTAAAACAGTCAAAGAATTAAATTGTATTGCTTTAAGTCACTAAATCTGTGATTTTCACAACAGCAGCAGGAAACTAATACAGAGGGGTAATGGTTAGCATTACCGTGTTTATCTATATATACAAAACCTATGTACCAAAATTCAGAACACGCCCTCTATCCTCTGAAGATTATTATATGATTTATTTTAAAAATTGTTATATAATGATTATATGGATCCACAATATGTTTCTTTCTAGACAGGGTGACCTTGTGACCAATGTGTCCAGGTAAGTTAAAATTTATGTCAGGGAGCTGATGTGGCTCAGTGATTGAGCACCAGCTTCCCACGTATGAGGTCCTGGGTTCAATTCCCAGCCCCAGTACCTCAAAAATAAAGTATGTCTGTTATCAGAGCATGCCTTACCTATTGTTTAGCATTTGCGTAGCTTTTTTTTCTCTATTGCAGATAAAGTGTATGGTATTAAGAACTGTATTAGAATAACCTGGGATGGGTTCTCCTCTTAACTTCCAATGCCTTCCACAGTCTCATTTTGTCATACGTGAGACTCATGTACAATAAACAGCATTCTTATTTTATAATATTCTTGACTGAAAATGGAAGACAATCAGAGATTACTGTCGCTTTTCCAACCCCTTTCCAATGACCATATAACTACCACCTCCCCTCCAGGGATAGCATGCAGCAAATTCTGCAGGGCCACACAGGGAGTCTGTTCCTTGCAGTCTCCTGTGGGAGGTGGGGGCTCTGTTCCTGTCACTGGCACTTGGTTGTGCCATAGAAGATACATGGCCAGTGGCAGGTGTCACAGAGCAGCCTGAAGATACAGGGAGCCTCTAGCTTGCATGTAATTTGTGAAAAACCAATACCAAGTTTCAACAAAGTTAACATACATCTAACATTGACAAAATGAGGGTTGTAATAATTTCTCTGACCACCTGAAAATAATACACAAATATGCAGGAGAAATATCAGCATCTAGTAGAGATATTAGTAGTTCCTTTAAGAAAACTGCATCCTGATTTATGACAACAATTTAATGCTTGCGGTTAAAGAAGGTCAGGTTTATACATTATTCCTCAAAAGACTCCTCAAAATTAATTTTGTTGATTTCCATTTGAAAGTTTTCTTGTGCACATATGAAAAGTGAATGGACAGATGTTCGAGTATTGGCTCCTTTATCAGACTAAGAATTTCTCAACCGTTTTATATCAAATTCCTGAATCAGAATATCAGTCAATTCAAATCATGGTTCAGTGTCTTCATCCCGTTAATATAATCAAGTGAACATTTGGAAGTTCATTCTGGCAAAGGTGAAACATCTGACAATATTGTGAAATGCTTTCTTAAATTCAGCTGCGTGGTTTAACTTAGAAAATAACAATTTTTTTCTGCAGATATAGCAAAAATACAAAATCTGGTGGAACACAAGAATTTTATATTCTTACTAAATTAAGAAAACTTCAGAGCATAAATGTATCTGGAATTGACTGCAATTCAAATAATGCATAAGTGTCTCCATACAAGCTGGGATAGTCTACTAATAAGAATAGGAATCACAGTTTTTATTTTGAAAAGAGTTTTTGTATTACATAGTGTAACTGAACTACAGAAATGTTGTGAGAAAGAGGATTCTGAACATAATAAATACTTGAGTTTGGCAGTAGTCTCTCTTCCTCTCTCTCTCCTTTTCTCTGGTATCCCTCTAGTGCTCATCATCAGTTAGAATTATTTGAGCCTTTGCAAATCATCATATGTGTCCCAGAATGATACTGAAAATTTTTGCAAAAGAGTGTTCTCTATTTTGCTTGTTTTTTGTCCAATACATATCTTGCTGTATCTACCAGATATATTTAAACAACTCTTTTAATCAGAAGAGTACCAGAAATTAAGTTTTTATGAATAATAATTATTAAAACCAATCTTTAAATAAAAAGATATTGATTTTTTGTGAGAATAAAAACAAAGGAGAAATTAAACAAATGGATGAGTGAGAGCTGAAATGATGTAAACAAAATTGCTTTTAAAATTGTATAATTGTTCTGTGTAATACCTTGAATTCTACAAATAATATTTTGTCAGGCTTATTTATTTTAAATTATAAATTATATTTTGTACTGGACTAGAATGGAATTGAGGAGACCTACCAGTTGTCAGAATTTAAATCAATTGAAACACTCAGAGTAATGATATAGACACCATATATAACTAATTTTTTCTTATAAAAGTACTTGTTGAAGAAAAGTACTCTGGCTGGAAGGAAGAGGATGGTAATTAGGAAATTATTTGATTTGAAATATTTACACCTTCTAACAAAACAGTATTAAAATTGAGAATATGTGCCATTCAGTCGACTGTGCACTGAGCTCACCAGGCCATTCAGCACATCAGGAGATGATGGTCTCAGTTTAAAACCCTACAGTTATGCATGAGGTTAGATTTATGGCAGACCTGTCCCCCTGAGCCTGTCATAGTGTCCCATGCTAGAGCAAACCATGACCTGGCCTCCTTGTCTATAGGCTTCGGCACTGGTGGGTTGTACAGTGTGAAAAAACAAAACAAAACAAAAAACCTTACAGTTTCAAATGAAAGCAAGTTTGGGTATCAGGAATACAAAATTTATTAAACATAAAGTACAAATTTAAGAAGATTACAGATATTTTGATGAAAATAATTGGAAATGTATAAGACAATTAAAATATTCGCTTCAGAAAGATACAAATGATATAATATTTGAGACAAATATGGCCAAAAACTGATTAAATTAATTCTTCTGTTTGTTTTTCTTTAATAAAAAGATAGATCAACTGAAAGAATGTTACTTTCTTCCACTTTAAATATGGACAATTATAGGTAATTATTCATTTTTAGAAAATATTTTAATTTTCAAATAGTTTTGAATAGAGATTATATAGGTCTTCAGCATAACAAAATCAAATTTGGACAATAAATAAACTATTTTTCAATTATAGTTTTAAATAATTTTAGCACACCATTTTGCTCTAAAAATTTAGGTGATAAATTCTACATCAACTTATCTAGTAAAAATATTACATTTAACTCATAAATATATTTTAATCATTCAAAATAAATGCTATTACAGTAAGTTCAAAGAAACTTGTGGCTGTAGGGCTGTTTTTCTCTTGTTTCTCTATTTCAGCTACTGTTCTCCTCACAGGCTGCAGTTTAAATACTAAATATCTGTCATTTCATTGGCGTAATTAATAAAAGGTATTTTTCAAAATAAATCACTTGGGATATAACATTCTTTCTATACACTGATATAAAATTAAATTCATATTAATTAGTGTCTTGGAAAATTTTAGGTGAAATGATAAAGACAAGAACATATGTATCATTTTTAACATCAAAATGCCTTATGAGTATTTTAAGGTTAATGTATAATTTGAGCATTGATATTGCTAAGCACATTATTGAATATTACAGAAGCAAATAACAGCAGTAAGTTACATAGATTTACTATGACAATTAGATACCATTGTCACCTTTGTACCAGGCAAGTCCTCGGGGCATCTGCTGGGCTTACTCTTCATTGGGGTCCATTGTGTCTACTCAGCCCCCACTCAGAAGCCTGGGGAAGTCTCCCTGGAATTAACCAGCACAGAAGCCACAAGTTTTAATGCAGCCTCAAGCTATAAAATGTTCTTTAACACAAATACGTGCATTTGTAATTTTATATAAAACATAAACAAGAAAATATAAGTGATTCTTTACTACAGTTATTTCTCTTTTCCTTTTTTTGGTGGACTCCCTCTCACCCCCTTTGCTTTCCTCTCCTGTATCTCTTCCCCAGATAACCTAGATTAACAAACTTGCAGTCATTCTTCCAAGTTTCTTCCAATACATATATATTCATTTATATATATGCATATATTATTTTTGTATTTTTGTGTTACCAAAAATACTTATATCGTTCACATATTTAGGCACCTTGTTTATCTTGTTTAACAACACATTGAGGAAATTCATTCTCTTCAACTAATTTAATTCTAATTCATTGTCTTAAGGTTGCATTATTTGCACTGTGTGGAGGTGCCATGGTCAATCAGTTGTTTCCTTACTGATGTATATACGTTCACACTGATTCCAGCTGTTTGCTGTTAATATGAACAAACCTATTATAACCATGCTTTAACCTTTGCACTTATGAACTTGTGTTTTTATTTCTATGGGATGGAGTTCAAAAAGTAAATTCCTGGGTTGAAGGATATATGCTTTTTTCCCCATTTTAATAGAACTTGCCAGATTGCTTTTAAAAAAGGCTGACACATTCACATTTCCATCTTGGAATATATATAAGTAGTTTTCGCCTCTAAAACCGACTAGTCTTAGAGTATTTTAAAGTTTTCCAGTATGATGAGTGTAAACTGTTATTTCTATTTTACTTCAAATTTCCTTTACTAGTAGTAGGTTTGATAGCATTTCATATATAAAAATATATAGGCCACTTCAATTTGTTCTTTTGTGATCTATTACATATTTGGCACAATCTTTTATTATATACTTCGACATTTATGACAGTTGTAAAAGCTTTTGTACATAATAGATTTTAGTACTCTGTCGTCTCTTTTACAAATATATTTTTCACAATGTGTAATTTCCTGTTCACTTTGCTAAAAATAAATTTTTCTATAAAATTTTATGGTCAGATAAATGTCTAGGTTTCTATTCTAGACACTAACTTATGGAGGTAGTTTCCAATATTTTATTTAGAATTTCTATTATTTTATTTTTCATCTTTAACTAATTGATGTGGGTGGACTTTATATGGCATGTGGTATAAGAGACATGCCCACTTTCATCTTCTTCCAGATAGGCCACCAAAAACACTATCATGATTTATTGAATAATGCATCCATTTCTCTCTGAGTTGAGCTGCTGTTTTTTCTCATATATTGATTATCATGTACCTAGGGATCGATCTGTTTCTGAAGACTTTCTTCTATACCACTGATTGATTAGTACATTTTCATTCAAAAATAAGTTTTAACATTGATTATGCCATATGTATTCACTCTTTTGTCCATTTCTAGATATTTATTCTTGCAATTAATTTACAAATAATCCTCCCTAATTGGAAGGCAAACACTGTTAGGAATTTATTTGGAATTTAATTTTTACATATTAACTTTGGAATAATTGATATTTCATGAAATAGTAGCCTCACATGCAAAATATGGAATATGATTTAGTTGCTATATTAGATGGATACTTTCTTCATTTCCATTTCTAGATGCTTATTGCTTAGTGCTAGAGAATTATATTTTTATCTTGTATTCTGTCCCTTATCAGTCTCTTTACCTAATTCTAATATATTTTTAATAAATTCTCTTGGGTTTTCAAAATATATGATGACTTCACTGGCTGAAAGAGTCCTCTAAATTATTTTACACTATTTATTCTCATTTTTCATTTTATTAGCTTTCTGAGTTTGTTAGAAATTACAAGATAATGTTTAATAAATCATGATGATATTCCTGTATAACTCCTATTGGAGTTGAATGTTCTTTGTACTACCTTCATTTAGGTTTAGGTAATCAATCTTTTTGTGTTGAGTTCTGCAAAGCAGCCTTCTATTATGTGTCAAAATTACAGTGAGATATCATTTCATACCTATTAGACTGGCTGCTATTAAAAAAGTCATGAAACTGTAAATGTTGGAGAGAAAGTGGAGAGATAGAACACTTATTCACAGTTGGTGGGAATGTAGAATGGTACATCCACTGTGGAGGACTGTTTGGCAGTTCCTAAGGAAGACTTACCATGGAACCCGGCAATACCATTGCTGGATATATACCCAGAAGAACTGAGAGCAGTGACATAAATAGACATCTGCACACCGATGTTCATAGCAGCATTATTCACGACAGCCAAAAGTTGGAAACAACCCAGGTGTCCATCAACAGATGAATGGATAAATTATTTGTGGAGTATGCACACGATGGAATATTATGCAGAGGTAAGAAGAAATGAAGTCATGAAACATGGATGAACCTGGAGAACATTATGTTGAGTGAAGCAAGCTGGACATAAAAGAACAAACAATATATGATTGTGCTACTATGAACTAAATTTATTATGTGAAATATAAATATATTATGTGATATATGAATATGGGTAGAGTTGCATATATAATACCATTTTTCTTTGAAACTGAATAAATATAGGTTACTACTACAAAATGTTAATATCAGACCAAAAAAACATTATACTAAGTTAAGGAGACCAGACAAAGAGTACTCACATTGTATGATTAGATTTATATAAAATGTAAATATAAATCAGTTTAAAAATTTAGGTATTAATACTATACTCATTTCATTAAAAAATTCAAAGGCTGTTCTTTATTTTTAATGGTCTTGATCAGTTTACAGAGCATTTAGATTACCCAATATTTGAAAGCTTGTTAGAATTCCCCTGTGAAACTGTCTGAGCCTGGTCTTTTCAGTGGGAGTATGCCTTTGATTGTTTCCGTATTTATTCTAGTAAATTGGATTATTTAAGCTTTAAACCTCTAATGGGGCTGATATTGACAATTTGTATTATTATAAAAATATATAAAAAATAGAAAAAATGTCTGTGGTTTTTAATTTTTTTGTGTTGAGTTCTGCAAAGCAGCCTTCTATTACATGTCAAATTTTTTGTATTTCAATTGTTATTTCCCCTTTCATTTCTTATTTGTGTTTTTTATGTGCTTTCTTCCTCTGTTTCCTTGGTTTAAATTAATATTTGCCTATTTTGATAATTATTTCAAGAAATCAATATATTGTTTTGCTATTGTTTAGGTTTACTCTTTTTCTATTCTCTTCCTAATTAGTTTCTGTTTTCATTTTTATTTTTTCCATCATTGTGATTTTTGCAGAAATTTTTCTGGTTTATGCACAGGGAATATCATTCACGTATTTTAATTCTTCCAGTTTATTGATAAAATTGTTCAACGTTATATATTTTCACCCTCCGATACTGCTTTAAATGTATCTATAGTTTTTTTTTCATCTTTATGAATTGATCAATTTTGAGTTAATTTTTGTATAAGGTGTGAGATGGGGGTCTTCTTTCATTCTTTTGGACATGGCTATCCAGTTCTCCCAGCACCATTTGTTGAATAGACTGTTCTGGCTCAGCTGGGAGGGTTTGACAGCCTTGTCAAAAATCACTTGACTGTAGATATGAGGGTCGATTTCTGAGTTCTCAATTCGGTTCCATTGGTCAATCTGTCTGTCCTTATGCCAGTACCATGCTGTCTTTAATATTGTAGCTAAGTAATATGCTTTAAAGTCAGGAAGTGAGAGTCCTCCAACTTCTTTCTTGTTTTTTAAGACATTTTTGGCTATTCAAGGCCTCTTACCTTTCTAAATAAATTTGATAATTGGCTTTTCTATCTCTGCAGAAAAGGCTGTTGAGATTTTTGTTTGGATTCTGTTGAATCTGTAAATCAGTTTGAGTAGAATTGACACTTAGTGATATTTACTCTTCCAATCCATGAACACAGAATACCCTTCCATTTATTTAAGTCTTCTTTCGTTTCTTTTAGCAATGTTTTGTAGTTTTCTGCATACAGGTCCTTTTATATCTTTGGTTAAGTTTATTCTTAATTGACAGTTTTAGTTGTTATTATGAAAGGAATTGTTTTATTCCTCCTCAGATAGCACATCAATAAAGTATAGAAACACTACTGATATTTGCATATTAATCTTGTATCTTGCCACTTTGCTAAACTAGTCTGTTAATTCTAGTAGCTTTGCTGTAGATTTTCCAGGATTTTCTAGGTATAGGATGACATCATCAGCAAATAGTGAAAGTTTTACTTCTTCCTTTCCTATTTTGGTGCCTTTTATTTATCTAATCTAATTGCTCCAGCTAGAACTTCTAGCACAAAATTGAATAACAATGGTGACAGTGGTCATACTTGTCTTGTTCCTGATCTCAGTGGGAAAGCTCTCAGTCTTCCACCATTGAGTACAATAACTGTAGATTTTTCATATATACACTTTACCATATTGAAAAAGTTTCCTTCTATACCTATCTTTTGGAGTGTTTTTTATCAAGAAAGGGTGTTATATTTTGCCAAATGCCTTTTCTGCATCAATAGAGAGGATCATATGATTTTTCTTCTTCAATTTATCATTGTAATTTATTACACTAATTGATTTCCTTGTGTTGAACCACGCTTGTATACCTGGGATAAAACCCAGTTGATCGTGGTATATAATCCTTTTAATGTGGTTTTGGATATGGTTTGCAAGTTGTTTTTTTTTTGAGGATTTTTGCATCTCTATTCATTAGAGATATTGGTCTGTAATTTTCTGTTTTCATAGTATCTTTATCTGGTTTGGATAGCAGGGTTATGTTGGCTTCACAGAATGGGTTTGGTAGCATTCTTTCCTGTTCAATTTCTTGGAAGAGCTTGAGTAAATTTGGTATTAGGTTGTCTTTGAATAATTGGTATAATTAACCTGTGAAGCCATCCAGTCCAACACTTTTCATCTTTGGGAGTTTTTTGATGACTCTTTCAATCTCTTCACTTGTAATTGGTTTGTTGAGGTCTTCTATTTTTTCTAAGGTCAGTGTAGGTCATTCATGTGTTTCTATGAATTTGTCTATCTCATCTACATCTTCTAGCTTTTTGGCATACAGTTGCATCTTCTCTCTTTATTTCTTTGTCAGCCTACCTAATGATGAGTCCATTTTGTTGATCTTGTCAAAGAACCAACTTTTGGTTTTGTTGATTCTATTGTGGGTTTTTTTGTTGTTGTTTTTGTTTTCAAATTCATTTATTTCTGTTCTGATCTTTACTATTTCTTTTCTTTGGCTTGGTTTGGGCTTAGTTTGCTGTTCTTTATCTAGCTCCTCTAGGTGTGCAGTTAGATCTTCAATTTTAACTCTTTCTTCTTTTTTATTGTAAACATTGAGGGCTATAAATTTCCCTCTCAACACTGCCTTTGCTGTGTCCTATAGGTTTTGATATGTTGTGTTCTCACTTTCATTCATCTCAAGATATTTGCTAAATTCTCTCGCAATTTTTCTTTGACCCACTGATTATTTAAGACTGTATTGTTTAATCTGTATATGTTTGTGAATTTGCCCTTTTTAATCCATTATTGATTTCCAGCTTCATTCTGTTATAATCAGAGAAAGTGTTCCATATAATTTCAGTCTTTTTAAAAAATTTATTGAGACTTGTCTTGTGACCCAACATATGGTCTATCTTTTAGAAGGATCCATGATCATTCAAAAAGAATGTATATCCTGCTGTTTTGGGGTGCAATGCTCTATAGATGTCTGTTAGGTCTAGTTCATTTATCATATTACTCAAGCTCTCTGTTGAATATCCTCTGTCCAGATATTCTATCCAATACTGAGAGTGGTGTATTGAGGTCTGCAACTATTTTTCCCTTCAGCTTTGCGAGTGTGTGCCTTATGTATCCTGGGGCACTCAGGTTAGGTGCATAAATATTTAGTATAGATATTTTTTCTAGCTGAATTGCCCCTTTTATTAATATATAATGATCTTCATTCCTTATAATAGTTTTGCATTTAAAATCCATTTTTTCTGATATTAGTATTGCTACTCCAGCTCTCTTTTGGTTACTGTTTGTGTGGAACATTTTTTTTCCAACCTGTAGCTTTTAATCAGGTTGTGTTCTTATGTCTGAGCTGAGTTTCGCAGACAACATATAGATGGCTCATATTTTTTTAATCCATTCTATCAGTCTATATCTTTTGATTGGGTAGTTCAAGCCATTAACATTTAATGTTATTACTGTAAAGGCATTGCTTGCTTCATACATTTTGACTGTTGTCTTTCTGTTGTCATGTCGTACTATACTCTACCTTTTTACCCTTTAATTTTCCCTTTCTAATAATCTTTTTTCTAAACTCTTCTCCAAGTCTCTCTCCCTTGTTTTTTCCTATCAGCTTGCAGCACTCCCTTTAGTATCTCTTGTAAATCTGGTCTTTTGGTAACATAGTCAATCAGTTTTTGTTTATCTGTGAAGACTTTGAAAACCCCTTCATTTTTGAAGGACAGCTTCGCTGAGTACAGAATTCTTGGCTGGCAGTTTTTCTCTTTCAGTACTTAAATACATCATACCACTTTCTTCTCTCTTCCATGGTTTGGTTTCTGATGAGAGGTTAGCACTTAATCTTTTGAGGTTCTCTTGTATGTGATGCTTTGCTTTTCTCTCGCTTCCTTCAGAATCTTCTGTTTATCTCTGATATTGGTCATTCTGAATAGTATCTGTCTTGGCGTAGGTCTATTTGGATTTATTCTGATTGGGGTGCATTGTCCTTCTTGGATATTGATATTTATGTCTTTCATAAGGGTTGGGAAGTTTTCAGTCATTATTTCCTCAAATATTCTTTCTGCCCCTTTTCAATTTTCTTCTCCTTCTGGGACTCTGCTAATGCTTATGTTTTTGCATTTTGCATTGTCATTCAATTCCCTGAGACCCTGTTCTATTTTTTCCCATTCTTTTCTCTTTCTCTTCTCCTGTCTTTTCAATTCAGATGTTTTGTCTTCAAAATCACTAATTCTGTCTTTGAGCAATTCAAATCCCTTCTTATATGCCTCTAACGTATTTTTAATCTCATTCATCATGTCTTTCATTCCCATAAGCTCTGTTACTTTTCTTTGCAGAATTTCATATTGTTCTTTATGCTCACCCCATGTCTTCCTAATATCCTTTATCTCTTTAGTCATATTTACTTTCAATTCTCTAAATTGGCTTAGGAGAGTTGTGTGACTATCACTGATTAATTGTCTTAAATCCTGTATCTCTCAGGATATTTGGTTTGTTCTTTTGGCTGGGCCATCTCTTCCTGTTTCCTAGTATGGCTTGCAATTTTTTCTTGATGTCTAGGCATCTGATATGTTGGTGAATTTACTCTGATAGCCAATTTCTTTCTCCTGCCTATTTTATTATCTTTTCCATGCTCTTCTTTGATATTTTGTTCAACTTATCCTAAGTCTTTAAAATTAACCAGCTTAAATTATCATGCCCTGGACTCATAAATGGGGCACAAATTTTCTCCCAGAGGTTAGACAACAGACCCAATTGTAGTTTTTGCCCATGTAATAAGTGAATTAGAACATATTTTAAAGATATTACCCAGACTGTAGTAAAATATCTATGAAAAGAGAGAAAAATGAAAAAGAGATTGACGCATGGTGGAGTGAGATGTTCCAACTAACATCTAATTGGAATCCCATAAGCAGAAAACAAAGTAAATCTGGATGTCTTAGCTTGTCAGAACTGCTA
Source organism: Cabassous unicinctus (assembly GCA_029593785.1). Lineage (NCBI taxonomy): Eukaryota > Metazoa > Chordata > Mammalia > Cingulata > Chlamyphoridae > Cabassous > Cabassous unicinctus. Next base: position 23,473 of record JAQZBX010015392.1, read on the forward strand.
CAAATACCACACAATGGCTTGGACTAAGCAATGGGAATTTATTAGCTCATAATTTTGAAATTAGAAGTCCAAAAATCAAGATATTGGCAGGCTTGCTTTTCCTGGAGTCAATAGCATTCTGGTGCTCACTGCTGGCTATTCTTGGGGCTCCTGCACTTGCATTTCTGCTTCTTATTATATGGCAATGTCTTCTCCTTTAGCCTGTTCCTCAGGTTTCCAACTGATTTCTAGCTTCTGGCTCCTCATATATCTATGACTTCTGAATTCCAGTTTCTTCTTTTATAATACTTCCAGTAATATGGATTAAGACTCACTCAGAGGTTCTATTTCCAGTGGGTTCACACCCACAGAGATGTGGATAAAGATTAAGAACAGGTATATGTTGGAGAGCATAATTCAGTCTACCATATTGGACAAGTTGATAATCAAAATGAAAATGTCAGCACATTTTCTAAAATTGTTGAAAGACTCAATTTTATTGGCACAGAAAGCCCAAGGATCCAAAGAATATCATAGTAAAAATGCAAAACAGCAAAGATAAGACAAAATCTTCTGAACAACAAAGTGAAAACACACATTACATAAAAGCATAACAAAAATGCTACTTAATGATTACAGAAGTTTAGGAAACAGTGCTACTATTAAAGGATATGTGTCATGCACAATTTACAACTGATAGCTCCAACAAACATAGACTTCCACTAATTTATAGAAAGTAATGCCCTATTTATTATTTTTAGTAGGGTGGTTTTATATTTTGTTTTAAAATATATTTTTTGTTGTATGTAAATTTTCACCAGTTAAATAATGGTGATACAGATGAGATCATTCAACAAATATTAATTGAGTGTTGAAGATGTAATTGACTAGTTGAGGATAAAAGTACGTGTCCAATGTTATCCTGTCTACTCTTGATACATGCTCCTACATTTGAAAACATATTTGTGCATTTTAAAAATATGTCTAGATTACCTAGATATTCACTTAGTATGAATGCTTGGAAATAGGTATATTTGTGGTTGTCACAATGATAAGTGGTGTGTATGTGTTTGTGTGTTTGTGTGTGTAGGAGCATTTGACATTTAGTGGATCTATGCTAAGCATGCTCAATAGCTTGCAATGTGCAGCACAGAGCTGCACAAATGAAAAACTACTCTCAATGGACCAATAACATTCCCATTGCAGAGTGCAGCTCTTTGATACATCAGCAAACTTCAATACCAACCAACAAAATTCTCTCATTCATATATTCGTTTACAAATATTTTGTGTATCTAATTTTATATAGCAGGCATTTCATTAGGTAATAAGGATATGAGTAGGAAAATATTCATTTTTTAAGTGCCTAAACATTTAAAACAGTAAACAGAAAATAAAACAGATTAGTTTTCTATTCATTTTCCAGGCACACTTCTTCTCCGTCCAAAACCTTTCAGGTTTTTGTGTGGATTAAGGCATGCTAAGGAATTATTTATACATGAAAAATGGACACTCAAGGATATATACTCTTTTTTTTTTAGTGTTAAGAGAAGCAATTTTATTTTCTATTCATTATATAATGACATTATTTTTAAATATCTTATCATAGATTAATTATTTTTCCCAAGTAATTTGAATTAAGAAGAGAATATAGCTATTTTCCACATCAATAAAACAGTTTCCAATAAATGTACAAGCTTACGTAAGATTAGATGAACTCACACCCTCCTACATTTGCTGTGGGGATAATATGCGAATTCAAAGAATTGTAGAAGAAATCATTTACATTGACCTTATTCTTATACAAAATTCAAGTCTATGGTTAGTCCATTTTGAATAGTGGTATCTCATGCATTTTAAGAAATTAGGAGAAGAAAAGAAAATGCATGCAACAGTCTTTTTTTTTTTTTTTAATGGAACGCTTCACGACTTTGCGCATCATCCTTACACAGGGGCCGTGCTAATCTTCTCTGTATCGTTCCAACTCTAGTATATGTGCTGCCAAAGTGAGCACGCAACAGTCTTTTATAGGTACCAATTTATTAACCCTGACCAGCACTCTTGTTACTATTTGGTGCCATTTCCTTTCACCTGTAGGAGTTCCTTTAATATTTTTTGTAGAAGTCTTGCAAAAAAAAGAGCTCTCTATTATATTTAAAATCTTGCAATGTGTTTATTTTACCATATTTCTTAAAGAGAACGTTTCTATTTTGAAACAATATTAGATTACAGAAGAAATAGTACACATTGCAAAGATCATACAGCAGTCCCATGTTCCCTTCAACCAGCAACCTCTAATGTTAACATCTCATATAACCATGATATATTTGTCAAAAATGAGAAATCAACATCACTACATCATTACAATACTATGCGGTAAACACAGAATTATTCAGTTTTCACCAATATTTCCCAATAATGTCCTTTTGTAGTTTGAGCATACAATTCAGAATGTGATGTTGCATTTATTTACTTTATTTAATTTTTAAAGAAATTTAGATTACATAAATGTTATATAAAAAATATAGGGGATTCCCATATACCCCACCCCACCCCCACACTTACCCCATTAACAACATCTTTCATTAAGTGTGGATATATATTCTTTATTGCTTATAACCACCAACTTTAAATTCCAGACTCTCAACACGTAAAATGACACAATTTACCAGTCCCATTGATGATCAAAAGATGGATACGTTTATAGAACTTTTATCCTTTTAGTTTGGTCAGGTAGAAACTGGATTTTCCTTACAGGTTGGGAGATTAAGAATTCATCAAACATAGTTCTTTGGATGATAGACCACCATGATCTAAAGGCAAGACTCCATCAAAATGACTGTTTTCTCTTACCTGGGCCAAAGAGTAAATTTTGTGACACTATAGGGCTTTAACTTATGCTTTCTCATTTAAGGACTGATGCCACATGCTACAGGAAGAACAAATAACTTTTGCATGCAATAAATACATTTTTCAACATCCCATTTGTGCTATAGAGAATTCTAAGAATGCCCTAAGATTCCTGTCCCTTGGTGTACACACCCTCTTAGGCCTGTTCCCTTACGTATGGGAAAGACTTTTGAAAATGATAAAATTTCACTCCCATGACTAAGCTAGTTTACAAGTCAAAGATGAAAGAATGTTGAAAATGTGTTTAAGGCCCCTAAGCAGTTGATGTTGAAGTAAACAGAAAGGACCGTAGTTTGAGTGGACATGACCTAATCAGGCATGCATTTTAAAAGAGGGTCCAAGACATCCCTGAAGGAAGAAATTTTAATCCAGTTAGATCCCCTTTAGGCCTTAAAGAAACAAAAAGCAGTGTTTTGAACTGCCCATAGAGATGGCCATTTGGAGCTAAAAATGGTGGTAGCATCTGAGGTGAGAGTGGTCAACTTGAATATGGAAGACGACCCAAGCCTCAGAGACCCAGGCCTGGCCAGCTCCTTGACTTCAGCCTTGTGAGCAGAGAACCAGATGAGAGTATCCCAGACTCCAGATTCGTAGAAACTGAGATAATAAGAATGTGTTATTCCAAGCCTCTACGTGTGTGCTAATCTGCTACACAGCAATAGAAAAATAATGCACTGTTCAAATGCAGTAAACATGTAAATTCTTCCCAGTAGAAGATCAAACTTTCTGACAAGCAATTAAAATAATTAAACATGCAAATTACTCCCACTAGAATACACCATTTCAATATATACAAGTTCCTATAATCACCCTCATTCCTTTTGAATGTCAAATTCCTGCCAGGGCACAATTTAAATTTTCCATTGCAAATAATTTGTTCATTATCAAAGACCACTAAAATGGCTTCTCTGAAATAATCACCCAAGATATGTTAAACAGCATTTTGCTGTGCTTTAAAGGAAGTCTCCAGAATCACCCCAGAATGTTAAAACCTACTGTGTTTTATTAATTGATATATTGACTTCTGCTTCATTTTTAAACAGCACATGGAGTTAACATTCTGGTGAATTGTTAAATAGAGGCAAACATTGTCTGTTACGAGAATATGGAGGAAAAGAGATAGATTATGAGTCAACTACTGTGTAATACAGAGGAGAAACACAGTAACGTAAAATCCGTGAGATCAGGGACACTCTTCTGATCATAGTTTTATTCCTAGCACTTCGAAAAAGGTTAGAACAGAGTAGAAGCTTAATTAATATTCAACAAATGTTGAACTAAACCCATTTTGTGAATACCTTGCAGCTTATTTCCTGGAGAATATAATAGCTTGAGCTGAATCATGTAAAAATAAAATACCTGTAGTTCATCAAGTGGTTAAGGAAGAAAAGAAGGATGTCGACACTTTGTGAAGGGATATTCCAGGTAACTGAGGGAGGGTTTGCAAAAATATTGGGAACTGAGAAAATGGATCACATTTAGAAAATAGTTGATACACGTAAACCTCATAGAATGATGTCATGGAAAATAAAGTTACCAAACATTAAAGGAAATCTTTGTGATAGTGATAGCTGCCATTCTTGGACACGTCCATAAAAAAAGGGATGGAAAATAATAAATAAAATGTGACTATTATGCATAGAGAAGGATTGTTAAATAATTAATATTATAATATTATAATATGATATTGATTCAGTGAATTATTTCTGTCAAAGGTAATTATTTTATCTGAATTTGTTTGGGGATTTATTTCATAAGGCCAGAAGTCTACATAAGTCAAACCACCAGACAGAGTTTCTAGCATGCATCAGTTAACTTCATTCTCTCTCCACCTTTCAATGTAGAAAGCAGTAAATTGCACATAATCCCTCTGTTTATGGAGCTAATATCTTCTAAACTTTTCTAAATATTGGTCTCTTCAACATTCTTGTAAAAGGGTTATAGCTTGTAAAAGCTCTGGAATAACTGATCTAGAGACAGAGTTCTGACAAGCATGCTCTAAATTGTTACTAATAAATATGCTGTAATATATTAATGTGGCATTAAGCACTTGAATTTAATACCTTACTGTAAAGAATAGTTGATAAATACAGAATGTAGTTACAGCAAGACCATTGGCAAATTGGAGAATTTAAAAAAAATAAACTGCATGGGAAGTGCACAGTATATTTTGTTAATATCTCTATTATTTTTAAATATTTTAAAGTTCATTTGCTATATTTCAATCTTTCTCATACATTCTTTTAATAAATCATGTATTAAGAATATCCTCTCATTATTACTGTACTATTACAGATGCAAGTGTAAACATGATTGACTTGCTTTCTGGAGAAACATTGTTATAAAAGGTTATAAGGCAATAAAATGATTACAAATAATTTAAAGCTGTAAAAAGTTCTATGAAAATTGAAGGGGATGAGCTAGAGAATAAAATGAGAAGGAACTAAAGAAAGATCCAATCAAGGTTGTAGCATTTAAGATGAAACCCTCAGGACAAGGAGGAGCTGGACATTAACTGAGTATAAGAACATTATTTTTCATAAGAAAACATCTTGTGCAAACACCCTGATATAAAAAGATCTCAGTGTATTAGAAGAGCAAAAGTTGAGTGTGTCTGGAGGAAAAGATAAGTTAGCAATAATATTGTAATAAAAAATATTTGTAATAAGAAATATTTGTAATGTTTGTATTAAGAAAATACAAACTTGCTGAACCTGATCCAAATATTTCTAAACCAGGGTGGTATATCAAAATCACCTTTGGGACATAAATATACATTCCTAAACAGCATCATCTTCATCACCATCAACATCATCAACAACAAAAAAAATGCACATCATTCTTTGCCACATAAATTCTGATACAAACCTCTGGGTTTAGAGGTTGCTGTAGGGAGGGACACTGTAGAATTTTCATTCTTATACATGGAAGATTCTGATAAAAATTGAAGGAGACATCTATGTGAGCTCAATAGTAAATGTTTACAAAGTGTGACAGTTTGAAGCTTCTGAGAGTTGAAGAAAGACCATGTTCTTGGAGCTAATCCATTCCTGTGGGTGTGAGACCCTTTGATTGGATTGAATTCAGCTGTTTGGAGTAGTTCAGTGAAGCTTGACCCAGGGTGGGTCTCAGCCCTCTTGCTGGAGTCTTATAAATGGGAGAAACATTCAGAGACACACAGAGTGGAAGAGAGCTTCCATTTTACTCTGCCATGTGAGAAACGACTCCAGGAACGCCTACAGCTGCAGAAAGACAGAGAACCCTGAGAAGCTGAGAGAGAGGCCAGAGGCTGGAGTCAGTGGAACATCTCAAAGCTGAAGAGACATCGCCCGAGAAGAGCCAAACATGTGCCTGGTCACCCATAACTGAGCTCCTGGAGAAAGAAAGCTGGAGGTAAAGAGGCCGCCATTTTGCCTTGCCTCATGGCGGGAGCCCAGAATCTGCCAGCAGTCGAACTATTGGTGAGACAGCATCTCTGATGATGCCTTGATTTGGACATTTTCACAGCTCCAGAACTTTAAGATTTTACCCTAATAAATTCCTATTGTGGAATCCAACACATTTTTTGGTATTTTTCATTTGCAGCCTTTGGTAAACTAAAGCACAAGTGTAGAAAACTGCAGGTGATTGTAAGAAGCAAAAGTATAAACAAGTCAATTATCTTACTACTATCACTGTTGTGGTTGTACAGCCCACCTAGATCATATATATATATAACTATGGTCCATGTAATTTAAAAGAAACATGGAAATTTTGAAAATGTTGAATGAAAAGAAACAAACAACTTGAAATTACGGTTTAAGAGTCTAATATCTGTCCTAACAGAGTTCATATTTTTGAGAGTAGAATTATTTAATTTAATAGTCTAGGTACTAGGGGTTTGTTTCTAATGATGCAGAAAATTTTGGTGCTGGGGCAGCAGTATTTTTTTTGTTTCCATTTTAAATTGTAACAATAATCATTATATTATGCTCAGCTTTCCCAAAAGCTAAGCGAAACCTCAAAGTTGCAACTTATTAAAGGTGTGCTGCAATTCCTAAATTCTCATTAAGCCTTGATTGTTTCTCTTCTCTTTGTCTTATAGCAAGCTCTCCAAAAATTGTCATCAATGTATACTGCTTAATATATTAACCTGGAGTGAATGCAACATTCCAGAAATGTCTTAGACACTATTTAAGAGCCATAAAGCAAGCTCTAGCAGATTTCCTTTTACTAGGCTCAGGAAACTCACCTTAAAATTGCCAAATACCTTTTGGATAAATATTCTGGTTTTCCTATGTTTAGCGCTGTCATTTTGCTTTGCAGGAGTCTGGGAATAATTAGCCAGGACAATAAGAGGTAATCACCCTTACCTGTGCTGAAAGGTACACTACACATACATGGTATGTCCCAGGTTCAGTTCCTGGTGCCTCCTAAAGAAGACAAGCAAGACAGTGAGCTGACATGATGGGCTGGTGTGGCGAGCTGACACAATGAGATGGTGCAACAAGGAGACATAATGAGAGACACAACAAACAGGAAGCAGATGTGGCTCAAGCGATTGGGCTCCTTCCTCCCACATGGGAGGTCTTGTGTTCGATTCTCAGTGCCTCCTAAAAAGAAGACAATCAGACACAAAGAGCACGCAATGAGCAGACAGTGAGCACAAACAATGAGGGGTCAGGGGAAGAAACAAATAAATAAATAAATCTTAAAAAAAAAATCCAGCACTAGATTAGAGTGTGCACTAATCCAATATGATTGGTATTCTTATAAGAAGAGGGACATGTGGACACAGAAATATATAGACATAGGGGAGAATGCCACATGATGACAGAAGCAGAGATTAAAATGCTACAACCCATGCCAAATAATGCCATGGATTGCTGGCAAACCAAACAGAAGCTGGAAGAGGCAAGAAGAATTCTCGCCTACAGCGTCTGTGGGAGGATGGCCCTGCAGACACCTTGATTTTGGGCTCCTAGCCTCCAGACTTGTGAGACAATATATTTCATTGTTTTAAGCCATTCGGTTTGTGGTACTTTGTTAGAATATTAGGATTCCCCTAGGAAGCTAAGATGGTGCTCCAGTAAGGGAAGGTACATGCTTGCTGTTCACCTTTTCAAGGAGAGGTGGGCTACAGCTCACTGAATTTCTCTGTGAGCCCTAGTGGTTTGATTGTTGAAACCATTTTAGATATTCCTTATTTTCACTGAAAATAAACTCCAATTATCTAAGATAGCCCAATTACGTTTTTGTTTCCTGATACTTGAAAGAAGCCTGACTCAGCAGTCAAGCTGGTGATAAACAAACATGAGCAGCCTTCTATCAACAGTATATTAAAACTAAGCATGGACCACTTCCTGCAGGCATTGGGAAAACACTGTACTAAATTAAATAGGGGCTTTATGTGCTGTGATTGATGTGCTCAGATAAGTGGCTTTGTCTTTTTTTCTTTTTTTAGATAAATGTAGAGGCAGTGAAAGACTGAAAAGAAAAGGGGAGGATGCGGTAGGAGTTATAAATAAAGGTATCTATGGGAAGCAGATATAGTTCAGTGGCTGAGTGCCTGCTTCCCATATATGAGGTCCTGGGTTCAAACCCTGGTACGATTAATATACAAACAAACATTTCCTAGCTCTGCTGAAGGGGTTGAGAAGCAGTGACACACCAGGAGCAAAGATAATGCCTAGCAATCAGATTTTGGTTTCTAGACACCATTCTTCAAATAACCATGACTTGATCAGGGAAAAATACAAAATGATCATGGAACATCCTATGGTGCCTGAAAATACTCAGTGTATGATGCACATAATGCAGAAGCCAACATACAGATTTACCCAATGGCCCAATGGCCAGTTCTGAGAAAAACTGAACAAAAAATAAATAACGAGAGTAATTGATTATAACTCCTACAATAAAATAAATATTCATGAATTCATACAGATATAAATAAATAATTGAATAAATAATAAATGAGAGGGAAGGAACTGCACTCTTTCATTATAGAACTCCAATTAATAAATATAGAAGGAAAGAGGGTAGTAGAAAATCACCATTAGGCCAACAACACTACAGTAATCATTGCAGACAAGATATAAGAATGTTGGACTCAGTTGTGATTTCCCTACAAAGGGCTCTTCTGCCTCTTCTGTTTGAATCTATAATTAATAATTGAGTTGATTGGTGTATCTCCAAGAGAATCAAATCTTTGGGCTCTCCATGTACTAATTGGGCCCTGAATCTCAACAGATTTGTAACACCTACTCTCCAGTTCATTGGACTTACCCAGGACAACTAACAAGGAGATGATGATGGACAATGACCATCTCAAGGAAAAAAGAGAGTCTGCAACTGCAAGCAAGACAGTCCCATCCATCTGCCCCATGGTCTCTAAGACCCTTCTCAATTAGAGGCTGAGTGGTCATCACCATCACAGAATCTTCAGGATTGGGGAATGAACGGTGGACTAGAGTAAACTTACTGTTATTCTACTATAGACTTATTGTGATTCTAGCAATGGAAGAACATTCATCATTGATGTGGAGACAGTGGCCATTGGAGGTTCTGAGGAGAGGAAGAGGGAAAACTAGATGTAATTTGGGGGCATTTTGGGGACTTGGGTATTGTCCTGAATCACATTGCAATGATAGACATGGCCTAATATATATATTGTTATAGCTTACAAGAATGTGTGGGAGAGAGTGTAAACTACAATGTAATCTATAATCCACACTAAGTAGCAATGCTCCAAAATATGTTCATCAATTGTAACAAATGTACCACACTAATGAAGGATGCTGTTAATGTGGGAAAATGTGGGAGGAGTAGGAGTTGGGGCACATGGGAATCCCCTGTATATTTTATGTAACATTTATGTAATCTAAGTATCTTTTTTAAAAAAATAAGAAAGTGTATTTTAAAAAAAAGAAGGAATGTTAAAATTAGTGGGTAAAATTTTTAGGAAAAACAGGATTTTTCTAGTCTCAAAATATCACCTGTCAAGATATGTATTAACTACAAAAGAAATATAGTACCTCTCTGACAGACAGACCTTACTCAAGTGATCAAGAATAATATCACCAGGAATAACATATATCCACACCATAAAGCCCACAATATGATGCACTAAGAAGGACAGAGCATATTTCTGTGGTGTTCTTGGTAATATGCATCATGTCACAAAAATCATGAGAACATGTCAGACAAACAGAAATGGAGGAAGTTCAACAACTTACTAGAGATAATTGATTTTAAAAAGTATAAAACAAATAAAAAATAAGATTTCTATGTGTACAGAATTTGAAGAGATTTTCCATTTGTTTTATTGTAGATATATTTTAAGATGCTTTTCTATTATTGCAGATGTTGACATAATCCTTTATGTCAGGATTATGTCAGGATTATGACATAATTTATGTCAGGATTATGGTTGGTCAGGAACTAAATGTTAATTAAACGAATCATTTAATCACTAGCTCCTTTTTAAGTGCATATTGTATGGCAATTGCTTACTTTTGTCCTATTCTTTGCCCTCAATTTTTTTTGTTAAAGAGAGAATTGCGTTGACTCATTTTTGACTGGCAATTCACCCATGAATTCCTGAGATAAGCTCCATTTGATTGTGAGATATTATTATTTTTATATATTTCCTTACTGGATTTGATAGCAAATTATTTAGTATTTTTCAGATATTGTTATGAAATCAATCTAGGCATAATTTCCTTCCTTATAATGTCTTCTGAAAGTTTTGGCAATAATAGTATGATGGTCTCATGAAAAATACTGGAAAGTATTTCTGCTGTTTCTATTCTTTAAAAGATCTTGTTTATGATTGGAGGTATTTCTTCCTTAAACACTAGGAAGAATTCATCTTATTGTTCTGGGGTTTTCTTTCTAGGCCAGTATTAATAATGAACTTTTATTTCATTAATAGATACAAAATTATTCAAATTTTCTAGTTTTCTTTCTGTTAGCTTTATTAATTTGCATTTTTGTGGAATTTGTCTATTTCATCCCAGTTGTCATATTTATTGGCAAAAAGTTATTGGTAATATCTTTTTCTGTCTTTGATGTATGGAAGATGATCTGCAGTTATATCCCTTTGATTTTTCACTTGGTAAGTTTTCTTACTTTTAGATCCTTTTTACTAGAATTTTTAAATGTTATTAATTCTTTCAAGGAACCATTTTGTGTCTTTTGATATTCTCTATTGTACATTTGTTTTCTATTTTATTGATTTCTGCTCTTATCTTTACTACTCCTTCTACCTTGTTTGATTTTGTTTTGCATTTTTTCAGCATTTTAGGATGGAAATTTAGATCAGAGTTAGTGCTTTAAATATGTAGGGTGCCGTAAAACTAAGACAATCATTTACTTAGATTTAGTCCACAGTCTTGGGGTTTGGGAGCCAGGTAGGAAGTGAATGATGGGAGAAAGTTGACCAGTCCAAACCTTTTATAAATGTTTGCCCCAGCGGGGATTTGTGCTGCCTTGTTATTAACTTCTGGACCATACTACCATGATCAGGGGTCCTACTTTTGGCTTCTGCCTTGAAAGAAAAGAAAAAGATTGTTCCAAAGTAATCTTCCTAAAGGGAAGACCCAGAAGCAGACATTAAGAAGTCTTTCTAAAACCTGTCCTCTAACAGTCCCTTTTGGCTGTCTTGGCTCAGGCTGCAGGCTCCCTACTACTATGCACACAAGTTCAGAAAAGCTTTCGTCTCCCCTTAGGATTCTCATAAGGTTATTTAGTTTGTTACCTTTTTTTAACTCCTGAAATCCATGTGTCTTGTTCCATAATTCATTTTCTCCAACAGTGATTTTGGAAGCAAAAGCTAGTTCTCCATCGGTGCCAGGAATAAGAACCAAGGTAGAATTATTTTAAGTGAAAGAAATTCAGTTTTAATATGTGCCAAGACTAATATCTGTTTTTCAATAGAACTCTAATTTAAACAGATTTTTTTTTCCTTTGGAGCTCTGTGGTTTGGACAGCTTAATTGAATTTTTAAAAAGCAATTGGAATTCACAGGACAAGGTTTCAGAAATAATTGTGCTCTTGGACCAGGTAACTTGCAAGAAAAATATTTAAAGTATTGAATTGTGACATGAGAGTCCCACTGATAAAAGAATATAAAGTTCAATTTATTTATGAAATTATTCTTTAAGAAATAAATGAATATATATATATATATATATATACATTCATCTTCTGAAAGTAAATATTTTTGTTTAATGTGTCTAAGAGTAGGAAAAATTATAATTTGAAGTATTTCTAGTGTTCCAAAATATACTGAGTAGAAAGAGTCTCTAGGGTAGTCATATAAAGGGTTCTGTAAATATCTTTCATACTTCAGACATAATGTCAAAGGGTAAGAAGATTTGTTGAACTGAAGTTACCTAAATTACATAGGGTGAGGGACATGTACTCTTCCACACTCAAACCTTATGAAAGTTAGAAGTCTGAAGAAAAGAATATGTGTTTTTCTTGTTTACTGTGAAATCTTCATTTGACATCTTCTCTGAGGTCACCCCCACATTTCTTCCATGAAATATGTTGCAAAGTTTAAAAGTTGTAATGTAAATTAGGACCTCATTAAAAAAAGAAAAGACAAGATTTCTCCCAGTTTTTAGGTAAAAAGAAGAGGCTGAGAGCAGAGAAAATAGAGAAAATGGATACAGCTTAGGTGCAAAACTGACTAGAATGTCAAGCCAGTGACACAAAGTCTGGGGAAACTTACCCTACAGCAGACTGATAGGTGAGAAAAAACTGCCTTGACCACCTTACCCAGGAAGCCTGGGGGCCCTTAGTGAAAGACATAGAAGATAGAAATGCTGTGGTTGGGAACCCGGATGTCTTTCCTTTTCCTGAATTAAGGTGCTAATTGGAATTGGACAGATAATATGAATTTTTACCATTACCATCCCAAAGTTGAAAGCAATTAGTTCTTTAGGGCAGGAATAAACACCAAGTAATTATGAATAAATTCACGCAAGATCCTTTTAGCAGAAATTGGAGATTAGATGCCTTGAACACCTTTCCCATAAAGAAGAAACTGAATATCTGGAAGTGATGGTAAGCTCATTTGTCAACTTGGCCAGATAATGGTGTCTGATTGTTTGGTCAAACAAGCACTGGATTAATTGTTACTGTGAGGACATTTCATGGACTTAAATCATTAGTAAGTTGATTGCATGAATGGCTGATTGTATCTACAATCAACTGAAGAGATTGCCTTCAGCAATGAGAGATGTCTCATCCAATCAGTTGAAGGCTTTAAAAGGAGACTTGATGGTTTCAGCAGTCAGAAGAGATATAATTTCCATCTCTACTTCATCCAGCCTGCTTCTCCCAGAGAATTTATCAAAAACTTCATTAGAGTTCCCAGCTTGCATCCTGCCTTATGTAATTGGGACTCATGGGTCCCCACAGTCACATGAGACAACTTTATAAAATCTCTTAATATTTACAGATATCTCCTGTTGGTTCTGTTTACTTAGAGAACCCTGAATAATATAGCATGGTACCAGAATGATTCCTGAGGAACAGAATCTTAAAATGGGTTTTCTGAATTGGTTCTGGGGTTTCTGCAATTGGGTCTCTACTCTTATTAGATTCAAAGGCACTAATGACTCTATTTCCAATAATCAAGATGGCACTGACAGCCCATGGTGTGTGCTGACAGCAGAGATATGCACTATATCACTACTAGATTCATACACTAACATGCTTATAAGAGGTAAGGCTCTGGGTGAGAGTGTTTTTTTATACCTTAACAGAGTTTTGTGGAGTTAAAAGGTAAAATGATGTTGTCTGGCTATTCCTAAATACACTGATACAGTTATAAAAGAAAAGGATGAGCTGAAGTCTTCAGATTTGCAACTTATGTGCCACATGAATGATGTGAAAGTTTCTATTGATTCCCTGTAAAAATATCTTTTATTTATTTTTATTTTTTTTATTTGTAAAATAATATATAATACATATCCATATATGTGCATTTGTTTACATAAATGTTATTTGTTATATATATATGTATGCATTTTATAAAGTTGCCTAGATTACCCAAATATTACTCAGAAACTACAGGGATTCCCATGCTCCCCACCGCCCACACCCCCAACAACCCCCCACACAACCATTCCCCATCCACGTGGTACTACACCCGCAATGGATATACACATCCTGGGGCCTTGCCACCGAGCATAGACCACAGTTCACATCACAGGCCACACTCTCTCCCACCCAGTTC
>JAQZBX010015393.1:0-37586 GCA_029593785.1 Cabassous unicinctus
GGTGAATGGGATTATCCTGCCTGCAGCTGCAGGCTCTCTCCATTTCCTGGGATAGCCATTGTCCATCATCGTCTCCTCGCCAGGTGACTTGGGTGAGTCCATTGAGCTGTAGAGTAGGAGTTGCAGCTCCACCGAGATTCCAGGCACAGCTGGCACATGGGCAGGCCAGAGGCTCCAGTCTCTGGAAGTGCACCTGCAAACTCCAGCATCACATATAGATTTGAATAGAAGGACTGATGGACCATGTGCAGGGAGGACTTATTTGAGTCCAACTCTGTCACTCTCAGGGGCACAGATTCCAAAGTAGAGCCCACTGATAAGGCATCAATCTCTGGAGCTATCCTCCCTTATATAGGACCTGGGTGTCTTCAGAGCCCTCAGGGGTCATTCTGTGAGGGGTGATATCCACTTTGGTGTTATCGCCTTTTATTTGTTCCTTTAAAAGGCCATTCATCCTTTTTATAATACATGCACCAGTGGGGTTATAAGGTAGATAAAAAGTCCAAACAATAGCCTGGTCCATAGCCCAAAACAGCGTGAGGTAACTGGTAAATGGAGTTCCTCGATCACTGTCAATTTGGGCAGGCACCCCCTGTGGGGCACTTACTTTCTCTAAGCAGCAAATAGTTACCGGTTGGTTGGCCTTTCCTTCTGGGAAGGCCAAGAATCCCCGGCATTGTCTGTAGTAGTGAAAGTATACCTAGCCCCTTCTGAGAGCCAGAGGGAACTGATCTAATCTACTTTCCATTGTACTACTGGAGCCTGTGCTCAGCCATTGTGTCCCATTCAGTGAGGTAATAGTTGTATTCATCGGAGCAAGCATATGGGCACTCACAGGTGAGGTCCATGAGCTGCTGGCGAGTCACAGGCAGCTAGAACTGCAGGGCTAGTTGCCACAGGATCTGATAGCCACAATGTCCACTTTTGCTGTGGAGACACTCAGCTGCTTCTCGGGTATCAATGATAGGGCTCCAGATCTGGCTGAGGGCATCTGCCTCAACATTACTGGGAGGGGTGTGAAGAAGTGGGCAAGACATGATAGATAACTACTTGTCACTGATGGCATACATCCAGATGTCCTTCTACAGATCTATCCCCCAGAGAAGGCAGCCCACAACAGACCACTGTTCCTGTTTACAAGTTGTCATCCAAGGGGTAAAGTCTTTGTATACTGCCAACTATTAGTACAGATTGTTAATGCATCTCCAGGCTCATGTACTATCACCATCCACATGGCTCCTAACTCAGCCCACTTACTGCTTTGCATGGTGCCTGTTTCCCAGAAATAGTGTCAGTGCTAGGCTGCACAGCTACAGCTGTCCATGCTTGATGCTGTCCACTAGCTGAACCATCCATGTACCATGCATTTTCTAGAACTGTTCCTATGCTTTCTTTAGGGGGGTCTTCAATACCCACTTAGGTGTTGTAACTTGGGCCAAAGAATCTTCCACATAAGGCAACAGGCCTTGTATATCATGCATTTTAGTATTTAATAGGCTATAATTGAAGACACTGTGCTGTAGCAGGTGAGCTTTCCACTTTGTTAAGGTACTTAATTGCACACTACCAGAGTAAGGCTTGTTCCCAGTATCCGCAAACCACCCCTGCATAGGGATGGCAGGCTTCAGATCAGACAATTTTGTGTTAATCCCTCCACTTGCAACAAGGCTTGGTATGCTGCAAGTATTTGCTTTTCTAAGTGGCTATATTGCAATTTGGCTGCTTTCCACAATAGTGACCCAAGAGATATTCATTTAGAATGATACCTTTGCCATAAACCCCACCCAAAGCCAATATTGATACTGGCCACATCCAATTCACAGGGTAAGTCAGGTTCAACCCCCCTTAGTGCTTGAGCCTGTACTATTGCCCTCCTTGCTTCTTTAAAAGCAGCCTGCTGGGGGTCCTTCCACTCCCATGCACAATCTTTCCTGATTAGCACATAAAATGGTTTTAATATCTGAGCTAAATGAGGGATGAACAGTTTCCAATACCCAAACAACCTCAGAAAAGCCATCAATTATTTTGGAGTTTGTGGTGTGGAAAAGCATTGTACTTTATTGACTACAGCAGAAGGTATAGTTTTTGTCTTACCCAACCAAATAACATGCAAGAATTTAACAGGGAAATCAAGACCTTGCATTTTGTCCCAATTGATTGTCCATCCTCAGCTTTCAGGATGAGATGCTGTTGTCCCTGATGCTTCTTTCAATTCTGAAAGAGAATGATTGGTTAACATAATATCATCAATATAATGGAATAGGGTTACAGTCACAGGTTTCTCCATCAGCCAGATTCTTTGCCAGGAGACCAAGGTAGCTTATTGGGCTATGTGCATAGCCTTGGGAAGCACTGTAAAAGCCCATTGTTGGCCTTCCCACGTGAAGGCAAATTTAGACTGGCTTGACTTGTCTAAGGAGATACTAAGAAAAGAATTAGCAAGGTCTAAAACAAAGTGTTAGTGACATAACATGTTCCATCAGGTTTCTGTACTGACCATACAGAACTATTGAAAGACTGTGGGTAGTTATTATTATACCTACTTTTTCTAATTCCTTAAATGTAGCAGTAACTCCCAGGTGCCCTCCTGGGAGTTTGTATTGCTTAGTCACCACAATTCTTCAGGGTGAGAGTCCCTTTACCAGGGACCAATTAGCTTGTCCCCTTAGCATCGCCTTTATTACTCTGCATCAGAGACAGAATTCTCTTACTGTAGTCTGTAAGGTGACATTTTGGAGAATGTCAATTCCTAAGATAAATTCAGGAATAGGAAAATATACCCCGTGTATCTCCAGAGAGGTAACTGCCCAATTTGTAAAATCAAGTTTTGTTGCTCAGCATAAATTGTTTTTTCCACCGCAGCTGTCTATAGCCAGTAGTGTCCATGGAATCACACTACTTTCCATTAATTAAATTACATTCAGCTGCCGTATCTACTAAAGCAAACGCCTTTGCTGATTAGTAGAGGACCAATGAATAGTTAAATCTACATGTGCATTTGGATCCACGGAGTCCACTGCTACTGTCCTAACCTGGAGATCTTGACCCTTCCTCTATGGTAGGGGGAAGAGTGCCAACCAGACTTCCTCGGGGGAGCAGAAGCCTCCTGGGGGTGGGGCAGCAGTCCTTTTCTTGCACTCACTTCTCCCCCAGCATTCTGAGGGGACAGTTTTGTAAACCTTTTGTCCTTAGGGGATTTCTCCAAAGTTCTACTAAAAAGGCATTGGGCTGCCCATCACTTGTTTCTAGATCAGTGCCCACAGCAATACTATCTACCGACATTTGCTTATAGGACACAAGTTTAGAACCATCATGTCCTCAGAGCACCTTTCCTGCTGTCTGAACCTCAGCCCCCTTTCTCCACAGTTTTTCTGATTCCCCTAGATCTGCTATAGCCTGGGCAGCTCACGACATATTGTGCCTCACTAGGGGGCTCAGGATTGACACCAGAGGTCCATATTAATGGCTGGGAGCAGTATGCAGCACAATATCTTTCATTCCTACTGTAAGAGCTTCAATACCAGGCCTTACAAAGTTGGCAGCATAAATAGCATGCTTCAGCCCCAGCCCCCTCAAAACATGCTATAACTCTTCCATAGATTGACAATGGGGGGTGGGGTATAGCTCTTTTATTAGGCCAGGCAGCATTGCATCCAGCAACTAACAAAACTAGCAATGATGCATTTTTTACCTCATTTGAGACAGTATATAGACACTGATGCAAAGAAGGGTGAGTGGTAATAGAGGCTAATTTGCTCATCTCCACCCCAGATAATACAAATGCTTTCTTCCTGTGTCCCATAACCTTAGAAGCCAGTTAGGCAGGGACTCTAGATTTCTGCCTGTAACTTTGCCCTAAATCACCTAACTCGGCCGCAGTGTATTCTCTCATAATCATATTTAATTTTTGCTCAAGGGGTTGGGATTGCTGGGCCTCAAGCCTTCCACTTCTATCTTATTATGGGACTCACCATCTTTTTCCACCTTCCCTTCCTTCTCCTCTTCCTTATCTGAGGAGGAGTCCATAGGATCCCATGCTTTAGGGACCCACTCAGAAGTAGTTAATATCATCTGGACCTGGACCGGAGGCAACCTGCAGCTTCTATCATGAGCATATGTGCATAATAAGGTTTCTAACTGATCATCAGCACAGTGCAAGTGATTAGTTAGAGTCCTTCATCTCTACCTGTGCTAGATGCATATATTTTTCTAGTTTTAATTCCTCCTCTAAGTGGTGCTCATAGTCATATGCAAGCTCTTCTGCCTTGGTAGCCTGAGGTGCTGAATTTAAAGGGTCAGGGATGGATACAGCCCTTTAGTCCATTGTTGCAAAGATCCTTGGTCGCTTTTTATTTGTTCCTTCAAAAAGCAATGCATCCTTTCTAGAAGGCCTGTGCCAGTGGGAAGACCAACAAGAGTCCCATGGAGGTGTCTGCAGCAGTGAAAGCATACTTTGCCCTTTCAGAGAGCAGGTGGGGTCCTTGTAATCCACTTGCCATTGTGTTACTGGGGTCTGTGCTCAGCCAGTATGTCGCATCCAGTGAGGTAATTGCTGTGGTCACTGGAGCAAGCATGAGGGATATCATGGGTGATATCCATAGGCTGACGGCAAGTGACAGGCAGCTGGAAATGTTGGGCTAGGCACCACAGGGTCTGATAGCCATAATGCCCACTTTTCCTGTGGAGACACTCTGCCACTTTCCCAGTCTCAGTGGTATGGCTCAGGACCTTGGCAAGGGCACCTGCCTCAACATTCCCAAGACTGGTATTAAATGAGTGGGCAGGGATGTGATAGACAGTTACCTGTCACCATTGGTAACAGATCCTTCCATAAATCTCTTCCCCAGAGAGGACAGCCCACAAAAGTCCATTATCCTGTCTCCAAGTTGCAATTTAAGTGGTGAAGCCTTTGTATACTGCTCAACTACTACTACAGATTGTTAATGCATCCCCAGGCTTGTGTACTATAACCATCCATATGGCTCTTAGTTCAGCCCACTAAATGCATTGCATGGTGCCCATTTCCCACCAAATAGTGTCAGTGGTAGGCTGCACAGCCACAGCCGTTCACAGGGGAGGTTGCCCTCTAGTCGAATTATTTGTGTACTATGCATCTCCTGGAAATGTTACTATGCTTTCTTTTGGGGGACTTCAATGGCCACCTGAGGGGTTGTATCTTGGGCTGAAGACTCTTCCACATAAGACACTAGGCCTAAGATATCATGCATTTCAGTACTTAATGAGTTAGAATTAAAGACACTGCACTGTAGCAGGTAAGATTCCCACATTGTTTAGGTACTTAATTGCGTACTAGCAGAGTGAGGTTTGACCCAGTGTCCAAAATCCACCCCTGTGTAGGGATAGATCATCTTCAGAATGAAAAGACACTTTTGGGTTAAGCCCTCCACTTGCATGGTATGCTGCACATAGTTGCTTTTCTAAGGGACTATCGTAATTCAGTCACTTTCCACAATTGTGACCAAAATCCAAGGGTACTCATCTAGAATGTTGCCTTTGCCACAAACTCCACCCAAAGCCAATATCTGTGCTGGCCACATCCAATTAATAGGGTAAGTCAGGGCCCACCCTCCTTAGTGCTTGTGCACGTGCTATTGCCATCTTTGTTTCTTTAAAAACAGCCTGGTGGGGGTCCTCCCATTCCCATGACAAACTTTCCTGATTAGCATATACAATGGTTTTAATATTTGAGCTAGATGAGGGATGCACAGTACCCCAACAAGCCCATAAAAATCTTTGTTTTGGAGTTTGTAGTGTGGGAAAACATTGTACTTCATTGATACAGTAGAGGGTATAGTTTTTGTCTTACCCAACCAAACAACACCCAAGAATTTGACAGAGCAGCCAGGACCTTGCAGCTTGTCCCGATTGATTTGCCATTCTCAGGTTTCAGGATGAGACACTGTTTCGTTGATGCTGCTTTTCATTCTGAAAGAGAATTACTGGTTTACATAATAGCATCAATGTAAGAAAATAGTGTTACTGATGCAGGTTTCTTTCACAGGGCCATATCCTTGCCATGAGGCCATGACATGTGGTCGGTCCATGCACATAGCCTTGGGGAAGCACCAGAAATGTCCAATGTTGGTCTTCCCATGTGAAGGCCAATGAAGACTGGCTTGACTTATCTAAGGAGATACTAAAGAAAGCACTAGCAAGAGCTAAAACAAAGTGATACTGACATAACTGGGTACTAATTTCTTGCAAAAATACTAACAATATTTGAGACCACCACATACAGAGGTGGTGTTATTTTATTTAACTCAACATAATTTACTGTCATGTGCCATGCTCCATCAGGTTTTCATACTGGCCATAAGGACTACTGAAAGGACTATGGGTAGTTATCATTATTTCCATTATTTCTAATTCCTTAATTGTAGCAGTAATTTCCTGGTGCCCCTGGTACTGTTTGGTTATCACAATTTTTGGGGGTGAGGACACCTTCACTGGGGATCATTTAGCTTGCCCCCTTAGTGTGTGGTTTTATGGATATGCCCACTGCTGAAAGGCACTGTTCATGACTGAAGTTGAGAACAGGCCTCGCAATTTTCTAACATAAACCAGGACAGAATACCTTATAGGAATACCCAATAACCAATACCCTAACCATGCATCACCCTGTGGTACCCCTTGATGGCCACATTTTTTGTAGCCACAAGGCTGCTTTTTCCATGGAGGTGGGGCAGAACATTCAGATATAGGCCAGAGCATCTGCCTCTTGATTTCCACATGGAGAAGTTGTTTCTGTGACATTTAACATATTTAAAATGATTAAAACTATGATTAACAACATTATACTGTTATCTAATATTATGCAGAAAACATTGTTAAATCTCTAGGAATTTTATGCAATCTTTAAGTATGTATATGAAAATTTTACCCATACAACTTTGATTAACAGAAGGTTAGACAATCCCTTTTAAGTTTTTACATTTTCTAAACACTTTTCATTGAACTTACAACATATCAAATGAACTTAACTGTTTTTAGTACTTCACTTTTTTCAAGGTGAAAGAAGAAATCTTTTCCAATAGTTTGAAATTTAAAAAAAGATGCTTTCTAGGGTTTGACGTTGAGAAAGCAAAATGTTAAAAATTGTCAAGTTTGAAAATTATGATATTTTAAAAGTGAGAAGATTGTTTACTTTTACACAACCAAGGACACAATAAAGTTAACATAAAGTATAAGAAGCTATTTTGATAAAACAGACATTCTGCTTCATATACTGATTAGTCGGAAGAAAACTCTTTATAACCTTTTACTAAAACAGACTAACGATTTAAAAATCTTTGTTACATTACCAAAGAGAGCACCAAATTTTTGTTTTGGAACAGTATACTATTGGATGCTAAGGCTTTTAAAACTTTACAGATATGCCCATCAAATTTTACCCAACTTTGACCACAAAGATTCATTTTCCACAAACCTTCTGTACTTTGTCTATTGTTTCAGGTTTTGTCCCACATTTTCGTTTTTCTTAATAACCAGTTATTTTATCTCAGGATGAAATTACTTTCTTTTTCTTTAATAAAAAGAAAAACACATTCTATATACCTTACTTACTTAAGTTACCAACTTTATTTTGGAAACTGTCTCCAAGCAAACCTCTTACAACATATTATTACCATCAGAATTAAACAAACTTGTTAGAGTACAGACTCAATTTCATTATATGCAAACATAACTTTTCATTTTAAATATAGTAGCATGCAATACTGGAACATTGATAGCTCATAAGGGGTGGTTTTCAGAAAGAAATGCATATTTTAGTTTATTATTTTTCTGTATTTCAGTGAGATACACTATTATGAAACATTTACAAGGACACAGTTTTGAAACAGTTTTCTGGAGGCATGTTGGCAGGGAGGCTAGTTTCTCTCAGGGCTAAGTCACGATTGAATTGCAGGCTTAAAAAGCAGTCAGCATTTTTCTATTTTTTTTCTCTTTTTACTTTCACAAAATTGTCTGGTTCCTAAGTTAAAAAACTTTAACAGCACCAATTTCATTAATGTGGCTATCCAGGTTCATTTTGAATTAACATGGAAACAAAACAAAGAATATTAATGTTGCTAAGCTTTTCCTCCTCTGCAGGAGTGAAACTAAGTTCATCAGCTGCCCTAGCCCAGAGTTTCACCATCCAGGTGGCAAGGGATTTGCAGAGTTGCTGCCAGACTATTATCCATATCTCAGTTAGCTGTCCAGCTGAATATTTTCTTATAAGCAAGGTTCCACTGACAACTACCCTTTTTAGGACACCTGCTTGTATGGGATGTTGTATCTGTGGTTTAGCATTCCTTTGCACAAACGGTCTAACATTAAGATTTAACAATTCTTCTTCTATATTTGCTACATCTGGATTGCTATCTTCTTCCCTGGGGTTTCAGGCTTGTGGCTCCTAGCCTGAACATATCTATAAGCCAAGGTTTCTAGCTGATCATCAATTTGACAAGGGAGATTGGTTAAAGAATCCTTCATTTCTACCTGTGCCAGGCGCATATCCTTGTCTAGCTTTACTTCTTCTTCTAAGTGGTGCATAGAGGACTTTGCCATGTGTGCTGCCTTGGTAGACACCTGCAAAGCTTCTAATATGGGCCATGCTATAGCCACCCCTATCTGGTGGTCTGTCTTTTTCTCATTTAAATGAAGCTGCTCTGCTACCTGTTGCAGCACAGACAGTATACTTGCCAGAGATTTAAGGATATCCTTGTACTCTATTAGTGGTCCCCACTCATCCAGGTGGGCAGCTCGCCTTCCCCACATGGATGTTATAGGCCAACCAGGATTTCTCCCCATAAACTCTCCTTCTTCTGAGCTCATGCCTGCTACTGCCAGTGGTCCTTTGGTCTCCTGGTTGATTTGCCAATTGTTTCAACTCAACTCTTGGAGGGCATGAGATTGGAATAGGCATGAGAACAAAGAATGCACTTGGCACTGAGTTAGACATAGGCTTTATTGGAATTTATGAACAGGAGAGAGTGTCCACAGGTGGCAGTCCAGAGAATGAAGATAGCGCTCTTCACAGAGGTGGGGAAATGAAGGGCAATATAAAGGGTTTCAGAACAAAGACATTCCATAGGATAGGAGAACAGAGTTTCTCCTACAGTCACATGAAGTGCACAGATACAGCCTAAGGCTGTTGTCACAGGAAGGGAGTGTACAGCCTTGAGAAAATTATAGCTTACAATACCATTTGTATAGTCTTTTCCCTCTGGGGAGGTTTGTTACTTTTTAACTCTTGTTAAGGTTGGGCAAATGGCTACATGCTACAGGCACTGTTTCATTTAAGGAGAGCCCAAGCCCTGGTTCCCCACACAGACCAATTTCTCTAATGAATATAAATTTAAAACCCTTAAAAAAATACTTGCTAACTGAATCCAAAAGCATATTAAAAGAATTATATGCCATGATTAGTGGGTTTTAACCCAGGTATGAAAGGTGGTTCAACACAAAAATATCAATTAGTTAATACACCACAGTAATAAATTGAAGGAAAAAAATCACATGATTATCTCAATTGATGCAGAAAAGGCATTTGACAAAATCTAACATCATTTCTTGATGAAAGCCCTCTGAAAGACAGGAATACAAGGAAATTTTCTCAACATGATAAAGTGCATATATGAAAATTTACCCACAGCTAATATTGTACTCACTGGTGAAAGACTGAAAGTTTTCCCATTGAGATTGAGAACAAGACAAGGATGCCTTCTCTCGCCACTATTATTCAATATTTTGCTCTAAATTCTAGGTAGAGCAATTAGGTTAGAAAGGGAAATAAAAAGCACCCAAATAGGATAGGAAGAACTAAAACTCTTGCTATTCACTGAGGGTATGATCCCATACCCATAAAATCTTGAAAAATCCACAACGAAACTAATAGAACTGATAGAAAAGTTCAGCAAAATGGTGAGATACAAGACTAGTGTCCAAAAATCAGTACCAATGATGGAGGATTAGAGAGGCACAGGATTCACCTTCTCTCCCAGAAAAATAGCTAGAGGACAGGCAGAATCTGTCTGGAAAACTGTTCTAGGGCTTAGTACACCAGGGGAAGGCTGGACATTACCCAGAAGATGGAGGGGGAAAGAAAAGTTGAGTCAGTGTGAAAGGTCTGTGAGTAAAAGTTGCTATGTTGGCACCCATTCCCCTACTCTTGGAGCAGGTAGCATTAAGTCCTCTGACCTCTGGCATGTGGCTATGGAGGGAAGGGTTTGCAGAGATCCACTTCCCCAGGAAAAGGGAGAGAATGTGACACTGTCTATGGTCAACAAATTTGTTCTGTTGTACCCTAGAAGTCACGTCCTTCTATGCTGTGTGGGGCTGTCATTGTTTGTTCTGGGAGCTGACAACAAATGTGTTCTGTTGTACCCCAGAAGTCACGTCCTTCTATGCTATGTGGGGCTCTGTCATTGTTTGTTCTGGTAGCTGACAAGGTACTAAAGAGATCCTACCTTCTCAAACACCCTCCCTACTGAGCTGCACTGGTTGCTGATGATGCAGAAGGGAGTGGAATCAATTTCCTCCCCAGGAAAAGGGAGGGGGCAGCTGACCAGGGGCGGAGAGCAGCTTCTGAGAAAGTTTGATTTATGAACCTTGCCTCTGAATAGCCCACCCTAAGGGAGAATTCTCCATCGCATTGTTTCCACACCACTGCCTGGTGTAGGATTAAAGTAAACACACTCCTACCACCTTTAAAGCAGAGAGGCTTAAGGCTGCCATCTCCTTGCACACCAAGAAAGTGCATACAAGGAAGATAGTAAATAAGAGAGGTGTTTTTGGGTCTTTACAATCTCCCTTCCCAAGGCCCTTGGAAACTGGTCTATAACCCATTACTTGGTCCATGGCCTGATTTGAGCAACTAAACAGGGACAGTCTTAAAGGCCTAGGACAACCTGAACCAAAAATCAAACAACAGCATAACACAGAGCCACCCACTACTAAATTCCTACACAAAAGACAATATCAAAGTAAACTCAGCATCATAATCAGATGCCTAGACATAAGCAAAAAGATTAGAAGCCACATTAAGAAAAAGGAATATATGGCTCAGGCAAAGGAACAAATCACAGCCCAAGAAGAGACATGGGATTGGAGCAACTAATGAATGATATTCATACAAATCTACTCAATCAAATCAAGGACTTGAAGGACAATATGCCTGAAGAGAAAAAGGATATCAAGAAGACACTTGATGAGCACAAAGAGAATTGTAAAGCTTGAACAGAAAAATAACTGAGTTTATGGGAATGAAAGACTCAGTAGGTGAGATTAAAAACACATTACAGAATTAAATGGACTTCTCAGAAGATGGAGGATTAGCAAGGTGGAGTGCTCACATCTCTCCCAGAAACATAGCTAAAGGACAGGCAGAAACTGTCCAGAAAACTGTTCTAGGATTTATGACATCAAGGAAGACTAGACACCACCCAGAAGAGAGAGGCATAAAGGAAAGGAAGATCAGCTGGATGGAAAACTCTCATGAGTAAAATTGAAGCAGCAGCAGTTTCAGGACTCCAAACTGCCCCCCCCCCGCCCCCTCAGAGCAAACAGCAGTTGATCCTCTGGCACTGGCTTGGTGGCTACAGACTGAGGGTGTTGCAGGGGTCCTTTTACCCAAGAAATGGGAGAGAGAAGGACACAGTCTTTGGAAAATTCAGATTTTTTGTTGGGGATAGAATTTGGACATACCCATTTTTTTTTCTTTTTCTTTTTTAACTTTATTTTCAAAGAACTTTTAAGCCACAGAAAAGTTACATCAAAAATACAGTGATGAGGTAAGAAACTGGAAACCTGAGGGTTACCTGTGCAGAATTGGTAAAAAAAGATGTGTGTTAATCTTTGGACATGAGTAGAAACTGAAAGCATAACATGTTTTACCTAGCATTGCTACTAAATGAGTGTGACAGTGGTTGAAAGGGAAAGGCTAAAGTCATGTATATTACTAAAAGGAAAGCAAAAAAATGTAACATGGTACAGTATAGCATAGTAAAACCTCATATGAAATTTGAATATGGGTAATATTGTATATATAGACTGTTTTTCTTTGAAATTCAACAAATATATGTTAATGTTGTGAGATGTTATTATCAGACAAAAAGCATTATAAGTGAAAGAAACCAGACACAAAGTATTACATACTGTATGATACTATTTATACAAAATGTAAATATAAATCAATTTATAAAGATGAAAACAAAATACAGGGGACTCCCATACACCACGTATCCTCCCCCTCTCAAATTTTCCCCTATTGACATTTCATATTACTATAGTACATTTGTTACAATTGATGAACAAATATCGAAGCATTGCTACTAATCATGGTCAATAGTTTACATTACAGATTACACTTTGCACTGTACACTTTTATAGATTTTGACAAAAAGTCTATATCCATCATAATATCACACAAAACAATTGCAACGTTGACAAAATGCCCCATGCTCCATCTATTCTTCCCTCACAAGATCCTCCGTTAACCACTATCTTTATATCAATATTACAAGTTCTTCTCTTACTGTGATAATAATTAGTCTACTTTGATGCATGGGTGCATTACCGCCTTCATTTTGTTGATTCCTTAATTATTATGAATTTGGGATTGTGATGTCTACTCTGCTTAGATTCTATGGGGCAGATGGAAGAAACCAACTTGCTTGCAGTTGTAGATACTCTCTGTTTTTTTGTGATGGGCATTATCCATGATCAAACTTTTGTTAATTGTCCTGGACAAGTCTGATGAACTGGAGAGTAGGTTTTGGATGCAACTTTTCTGACATTCAGGGCTCAACCAGAATATGAATATACTGAAAATTTATGTCTCTCGGACATATATATATATAGGACATAGTGCTAATTATAGGTTCAAATAAAAAAGGGTAGAAGAATCATGTGGGGAGGAATTATGAGTCTAACTCTGTTACACTGTGGAAATAGGTTAGCATATATTACAAGGTAAGACCCACCAATGGGAAGCTGATTTAATGGGTTTGTATGCCTTGCCTATATGTCCAGATATCTCTAGAGCCCTCAGGAGCAGCCCTGTTTGAGACCGTGTTTACTGTGGCAGTTAGTGAGATCCTCCTGAGACATGCATAATCATAACCTCTGGAATTTTATACATTTTAACAAAATTATAATGGCTGTATCCATCATTGCAAAATCATGCAGAACAATTCCAATGCCCTAAAAATGCCTTATGTTAAACCTTTTCTTCCCATCCCCTCAATACCTGTGATAACCACTAAATTTCTATTTTTCAAGAAAAATGCTCATAGTTATATGCTTTAATATTGAGGTCTTGACATACTGGTCTGTTTTCATTTATTAGGCACTGTCTACTTACTCAAGAGATTCTTTTCCTCTATATGAAAAGGTAGCAGGACTCCTCAGGATGGGAGTTCAATATTTTGTTGTTTATTCTGTTGGTCTCCACCCACTGAGATAACACACTATGACAAGATGAACACTTACATATTCCATAGAGGCATGCTCCAGGTGTACCCTTTCCCACACATCCTCCCACCACCGACACTCTGCACTAGGGACCCACTCCTGCCATATGTGCCAAAAGAGCATCCCACAAGTGTATTTTCAACCACAGACCTCCACCTCCCAAGAGATCACCTGTTTCTTCCTTCATTCCCCAGATCCATGGAAAGTCCAACACAACTTTTCATATTCTACTCACCCTCACACTCCAGCACTGTTGACTCTACTCACATGCCTGCACCCCCATCACCCCCATCCACTGCCAAACCACCCCCTTCCACCTTATCATACATTCTTTCTACATTGAGCATTGGCTTACCACTCTCTACTCCAGGGGTTCTTAACCTTTTTTGTTCCACAGACCCCTTTGCCAGTCAGGTGAAAAACCTCAGACCCCTTACTAAGTCCACACCATACTATGAATTATTTAATAAATATATCACACTCTCACCAACACATTCTCACAAGAATAATGTTTTTTTGAAATTTCAATATAAGTTCATGGACCCCCTGGAATCCATGGATCCTTGGTTAAGAACCCCTGTTCTACTCCCTTTCTCTCTCCTGGTAACCTATCTTCCAGACTCTATCTCTGTAAGTCAGCTCAATGTGAATAGGTCATATCAGTGATGTCATACAATATTTTTTCTTTAGTGACTTATATCACACGACATGAGGTCTTCAAGATTCATCCACATTCTCACATGTGGCAATACTTCATTCCTTCTTATAGCTGATAATATTACACTGTATGTATATACCACATTTTGCTTATTATTCATCTGTTGTTGGACAACTGGGTTGCTTCCAACTTTGGGCAATAGTGAATAATGCCACTATTAACATTGGTGTCCATATATCTGTTCATGTTCCTGCTTTCAATTATTTTGTGTATATAATTAGGGGGATTGCTAGATCATGTGGCAATTCTATGAACTTACAGAGAAACTGACAACCTGTCCTCCACAATGGCTGCTGCATCATTCTACATTCCCACCAGTACTGGATGAGTGTTCCTATTCCTCCACAACATCTCCAACACTTCTAGCTTTCTGTTTTTTTTTTTAATAGCAGCCAGTCTAATAGGTGTAAAATGATATCTCATTGTGATTTTGATTTGCATTTCCCTAATAGCTAGTGATGCTGAGCATCTATTCAAGCACTTTTTAGCCATTTATATTTTCTCTTGGAAAAATGTATATTTAGTCTTTCATTGCTTGCACTTTGGATGTAAAGTTTATGAAACCATTTCCTATGACAAGATCTCATAGATGCTTTCCTACATTATCTTCTAGGAGCTTTATGGTCTTGGCTCTTATATTTAGGTATTTGATATATCTTGAGTTAATTTTTATAAAGGGCATAAGATGGCCTCTTTCATTCTTTTGGATATGGACATCCAGTTCTCCCAGCACCATTTGTTGAAGAGGCCATTCTGTCCCAGTGGGCTTGGTGACCTTGTCAACTGTCAGTTAGCCGTGTTTGCACGGGTCTATATCTGAAGTTTAAATTTGGTTCCATTGGTCATTATTTTTATCCTTGTGCCAATTTCATGCAGTTTTGACAACTGCAGCTTTTTAGTACGTTTTAATGTCAGATAGCATGATTACTCCAATTTCATTTTTCTTTTTCTAAATTTTTGGCTATTCGAGGCACTTGCTTTTCCAAATTAATTTCATTTATGGTTTTTCCAGTTCAGTAAAAAATGCTGTTGTAATTTTTATTGGGACTCTGCTAATCTGTAAATCAATTTTGCTAGGAAATACATCTTAATGATATTTAGTCTTCCAATCCTTGAACATGGAATATTATTCCATTTATTTAGGTCTTCTTTGACTTCCTTTTACAATGTTGTATAGTTTGTAGTTTCTGTGTACAAGTCCTTTACATCTTAAGTTAAGTTTATTCCTAGATAATTGGTTTTTCATTTGCTATTGTAAATGGAATTTTTTCCTTGATTTCCTCCTCAGATTGTTCATTAGTAGTGTACAGAAATGCCACTGAGTTTTGCATGTTTATCTTATATCCTGGCACGTTACTGAACTCATTTATCAGTTCTAGAAACTTTGTTGTAGATTTTTTGAGCCTTCTACATTTAGGATCATGCCATTTGTAAATAGCGAAATATTTACTTTTTCCTTTCTTATTTGGATGCCTTTTATTTCTTTTTCTTGCCTAAGTGTCGAAAAATTACTTCTAACACAATGTTGAAAAAGAGCTGTCGCAGTGGCCATCCTTGACTTGTTCCAGAATTTAGAGGGAAAGTCTTTAGCAATTCACCATTGGGAAAGATGCTAGCCCTGGGTTTTCATATATACCCTTTATCATGTTGAGGAAGTTTCCTTCTATTCCTATCTGTTGAAGTGTTTTAATCAAGAAAGGATGCTATATATTGTTAAATGCTTTTTCTGCATCAATAGAGATGATCATGTGATTTTTTTTCTTCTTTCAATACATTAATGTGGTGTATCACATTGATTGATTTTCTTATGTTCAACCATCCTTGCATATCTGGGATACAACCCATTTAATCATGGTGTATAATTCATTTGATATGTTGGATGAATATGTTTGGTAAGTCTTTTGTTCAGGATTTTAGAATCTAAGTTCATTAGAGAGATTGGTACATAATTTTTCTTTTCTTGCGGCATCTTTATGTGGCTTTGCTATTGCAGTGATGATGGCATAGTAGAGTGAGTTAGGTAATGTTCCCTCCGCTTCTATTTTTTGGAAGAGTTTAAACAGGATTCATGTTCTTTCTGTTATGATTGGTAGAATTCACCCATGAAGCCATCTGGTCCTAGGCTTTTCTTGGCTGGGGGGTTTTTAATCACTAGTTCAATCACACTACTTGTTATTGTTCTGTTGAGTTCTTCTATTTCTTCTTTAATCAATGTAGGTTGCTTGAGTGTTTCTAGAAATTTGTCCATTTTATCTAAATTATCAATCTTGTTGGCATACAATTTTTCAAAGTTTCCTCTTATCATACTCTTTATTTCTCTGGGATCAGTGGTGATATAACCTTCTCATTTTTTATTTTATTTATTTGCATCTTCTCACTTTCTTTCTTTGTTATACTAGTTAAGGATTTGTCAATTTTATTAATCTTCTCAAAGAAAGAGATTTTGGATTTTTTTATTTTTTCTAATGCTTTCTTATTCTCAATTTCATTTAGTTCTGTACTAATCTTTGTTATTTCTTTCTCTCTACTTGCTTTGAAAATATTTTTGCTCTTTTTCTAGTTCCTCCAGGTGTGCAATTAGGTCTTTGATTTTAGCTCTTTCTTCTTTCTAAATATAGGTATTTATGACTATAAACTTCCCTCTCAGCACTCCTTTAACTGCATCCCATAAGTTTTGATATGCTTTGATCTCATTTTCATTCATATCACATAGTTAATGATTTGTTTTTCAATTTCCTTTTTGACCCATTGATTGTTTGCAAGTGTGTTGTTTAAATTCAATGTATTTGTATCTATTCTGATTCTCTGTCCCTTATTAATTTCCAACTTCATTTCATTGTTGTCAGAAAAAAATAAATAAATAGAGTGAAAAATCCTTAATAAATAGAAAGGAATAAGAATAAAAAAGGTGGAATTAAAAAAATTAAACCAGAAAAAAAGTAGAATGAATTCAAAGACTGTAAAGAGGAGAAGAAAAGAAGAAGAAGAAGAAAAAATGAAGACCTAGCAAGTGAAAGTGGAATAAAAGAAAAGCAAAGGAAGAGGGAAACGTGAAAGAAAAAAACAAACTGGAGAAACTAAGGTGGAAAAATAAGAAAAAGAAAAAGGGAAACAAAGAAGGAGAAAAACAAACAAAAAACAACTCAAGAAAAATAGACTTCCCTCTTAGGCCCCTAGGAATGAACTCAGGCTGCTGGTGCTCATCAATCAATCAATCACCCTGCAGCCTGCCCTCTACAGGTAAGGTACCCAGTTTTTGAGAATAAAATAAAGAATAAAAATAAATAATAATAAATATAAAATACAGATCAAATAACCTAAAACACAAAATCTAAATCTATAATTTCCTTGTCACCAAGTGACAGCTGAGTACCTGACAACCCATTGGATCACTCTATCGATCCCTTGTCTTAGGAGGTACCAGGAATCAAACCAGGGATGTAGTATATGAGAGGCAGGCATTCCTCCACTGAGCTACACCCACTCCACAAGTTACATAAGCTTCTGAAATCTTATCTGGCTCTCCCTTCCCTCTTGTCCCTCAGGCATGTTGGGCTAGTTATCTCTCCTGTTTTCTTTCCCTCCTATTTCCCCTTTCTCCCAGGGTGTGTGTGGGTGATAGCCTGCCTGATCAGATACCCCTTCCCCTCTCCCTGGAGCCACTTCAGTGCTAGCTAGGGTCTTTTTTGAGATTCAAAAGGGGCTTAGCTGGCCAAACTCATTGAAGAGAAAGCACTCTCAGCCCTCTGCCAGACTCCTCTTCCTCCCAGGGAGGAGGACTTTCTTTCCTCACTCAGTTTGCTGTAGTGAGCCAGGGGTTTTACCAAAGCTATTCACCTTTGGCCTCTTTGTCTCTGTCCCTCTACCTCCTGGGTGATGTGAATCACTCTCCTGGTCTGCAGATCTCCAAATAAGCTCCCTCAGATAGCTTTTTGCCCTACCTCCATTGTTTGTATGAGATCCTTGAGCCCTGCCTACCTTACTCCAATGCCATCTTCCTCGAAGTCCAATATACTTTTAAACAAACAATGGTTTTAAGAGGAACTCACAAAGGAAATAGGAAATATTTTGTGGCAAATGAAAATGAAAATACAACATAGCAAAACTTATGGGATACAGCAAAGGCAGTACTGAGAAAAATGTATAGCTCTAAATGATTACATTAAAAAGTAGAACTATTTCAAATAAGACAGGAAACCTCAAAACTGGAAAAACTGGAAAAAGAAGAGCAAACTAAATCCAAAATTATCAGAAAGAAGGAAATAAGTATAAAAAAACTATAAATGAAATAGAGAAAAAAAAAAAAAACGATAGATCAACAAAGCTGAAAGTTGTTTATTTGAAAAGGGCAATGAAATTGACAAATCCTACCCAGACTGAGAACAAAAGAAGAGTAATAACAGAAATAAAGAAAATAAGAAATTAAGAACTGGACATTACAACTAACCCCAGAAAGATAAAAAGGACTAAAAGAGGATACTATGAACAATTGTACACAAATAAATTAGATAAGCTAGAAGAAATGGACAAACTACATATATTGGCTGAAGAAGAAATAGAAGATCTCAACAAACGAATAATTAGTAAAGAGATTGAATCAGTAATCAAAATCCTCCCAACTAGATTGGATGACTTCACAGGAGTATTTTACGAAAAATACCAAGCAGATTTAATACCAATTCTTCTCAAACACTTCCAAAAAATTAAAGCATAGGGAGCACTTCCTAACTCATTCAATAAGGCCAACATCACCCTCGTACCAGAGTCAGATAATATCACAAGAAAAGAAACTTGTAGAGCAAAATCTCTTGTGAATATAGATGCAAACATCTTCAACAATATACCAGCAAACTAAATCTAACAGCACATTAAAAGAATTATACAACATGCTCAGTTAAGGATTATTCCTGTTATGCAAGGATGGTGAACATAAGAAAATCAAATAATGTACTATACCACATTAATAGGATTAAGGGAGGAAAAAAAAAAAAACATGGACATCTCAATTAATACAGAAAAAAAAAAAACTTTTGACAGAATCCAGCACCCTATCTTGATAAAGGCACTTACAACACTAGGAATAGAATGAAACTTCCTCAACATAAAAATGGTATATATGAAAAATCCACAGCTAACATCCTACTTACTGGTACCTGTAAGGTCAGGACCAACACAAGGATGCCTGCTGTTATTCAATACTGTAATGGAAGTTCTAGCCACAGAAGTTAGATTGGAAAAATAAATACAAGGAATCCAAATTGAAAAGGAAGAAATAAAACTTTTCCTATTTGTAGATGACATAATCTTATATACAGACAATCCTGAGAAAACACAACAAGGCTCCTACAGCTAATGAAAGAATTCAGCCATGTGGATAGGTACAAAGTCAGTACCCTAAAATCAGTGCTGTTCCTAAACACAAGCATTGAATAATCAGAAGAAATCAAGAAAGAAAATTCCATTTGCAATAGCAACTAAAAAGAATCAAATATCTAAGAATAAATCTAAACAAATATGTTAATGATTTTTGCACAGAAAACGACAAAATGTTGCTAAAAGTAATCAAAGAGAACCTAAATAAATGGAAAGACTTACCAAATTCATGGATTGGATGACCAAATTTTGTAAGATGTCAACCCTACCCAAAGCAACTTATAGATTCAATGCAATCCCAATCAAAACTCCAACAACATGCTTTGCAAAATGGAAAAGCCAATAATTGATTTTATATGGAAGTTTAAGTGGCCCAAGAAAAGCCAAGGCCTAGTTTAAAAGAAAAAGGAAAAGGAGGACTCATGTTTCCCAATCTTAAAACTTATTGCAAAGCCAGAGTAATCAAATCAGCAGGGTACTGGCAAAAGGACA
Source organism: Cabassous unicinctus (assembly GCA_029593785.1). NCBI lineage: Eukaryota > Metazoa > Chordata > Mammalia > Cingulata > Chlamyphoridae > Cabassous > Cabassous unicinctus. The sequence continues at coordinate 20,060 of JAQZBX010015393.1, forward strand.
GATATATAGACCAAGGGAATATAATTGAGAGCTCAGAAAATAGCCCTCATATTTATACCCAACTGATTTTTTAAATTTAATTTTATAAAGTAACTTTAGATTACATAAATGTTACATAAAAAATATAAGGGATTCCGATATGCCCCACTCCTCCTCCTCCAAAATTTCCCACACTAACAACATCCTTCATTAGTGTGGTACATTTGTTACAATTGATGCATTGTCGCTAACCGTGGGTTATGGTTTACATTATAGTTGACTCTCTAATCCATGCAATTTTTGAAGTTATGATAAAATATATAATGGCTTGTATCCATCATCGCAACTTCATGCAGGACAATTTCAATATCCTGAAAATACTCCCATGTTATACTTATTTCTCCCTGTCCCTCCTTTCAGAACCTCTGGTGGCCACTGCCTCCACATCAATGATAAAAGTTCTCCCATTGCTAGAATAAAAACAAGACTATAGTAGAATAATAGTAAGTCTATTTCAGTTCATTGTTTATTCCCCAATCTTGAGGATTGTGGGATGGAGATGCCCACTCTGCCTCCAATTGAGAGGGGGTTTAGATCCCATGAGGCATATGGATGAAACTGTCTTGCTTGCAGTTGCAGACTCTCTCTGTTGGGATGGTCGTTGCCCATTGTCACTACCTTGTTAGTTGTCCTAGGTGAGTCCAATGAAAAACTGATTTTGACAAGGGGTAAAATCACCTCAATTTGTAAAGAATAGTCTCTTCAACAAATGGGGCTGGAAAACTGGATCTACATTTGTAATAGAAAGAAAGACACGTACTTCACACCTTACCAAAAAATCAACTCAAAATTGATAAAAGACCTTGTATAACAGCCAGAAATACCAAACTCTTAGGAGAAAATCTAGGAAACCATCTTTAGAGTCTTGTATTAGAAAATGGTTTCTTAGATTTTACACCCAAATCACAAGCAACAAGAGACAAATCATTGAGACCTCCTCAAAATTAAAAAATATTTGTGCCTCAAAAAATGTATCATGAAAGTATAACAACAAGATAACACAATGGGAGAAAATATTTGGAAACCACATATACAATAAAGATTTAATATCAGAATATATAAAAAATCCTTTAACTTAACAAATAAAGACAAACAACCCAACTAAAAAATGACCAAAGACATGAATAGACAGCTTTCCAAAGAATGTAAGCAAATGTCCAAAAAGCAAACCAAAAAAATGCCCAACATCATTAGCCATAAGGGGAATACAAATCAATACCACAATGATTTATCATTTCAGATTCATTAGAATGGCTGCTAGTGAAAAATGGAATATAACAAGTGTTGGAGAAGATGTGGAGAAATAGGAATACTCATTCATTGCTGGTGGAAATGGAAAATGGTGCAGCTACTGTGGAAGACAGTTTGGTAGTTCCTCAGAAAGTTAACTATAGAATCACCATATGACCCAGTAATTCTACTATTAGGCATTTATGCAATAGAATTGAAAGCAGGGACTCGAACAGATATTTGCACACACATGTTCATAGTGATATTATTCACAATTTGCCAAAAGATGGAAGCAACTCAAGTGTCCATCAACTGAGAACTGGGTAAACAAAATATATTACATGTATAAAGTGGAATATTATTCAGATGTAAAGAGTAATAAATTTTTGATACTTGTGACAACATGGATGAACCATGAAGACAAGATGTTGAGTGAAATAAGCCAGACACAAAAGGACAAATATTGCATGATGTCACTGATTTTAAATGATTAGTATAAGTAGAAAATATCTCATTGTTTTTTTGTTTTACTTTTAATAAATCATAAGTTCGTTGGTCATGTGTACTTTTATCTAACACTGCTGATTTATAAATGTGACTGTGGCTGAAAGGGGTAGTCTGTGATTGTAAATGTCAATTGAAGGGAAGCTAGAGGATAATATAGGGAATGTATAACATAGTTATTGTGGTCATGGGTGAAGATTGCAGTTAATATTATATAAATATAAAAATGTTCTTTTACAAAGTGTTAAGAATATGGTGATACACTGGAAAATTACAATTAATGTAACATGGATCATCATAAAAGTAATATTGTAATATTTTTGCAGCAATGGCAAAGAAGATATTATAACAATCCAAAAGGACAACAAGAGGGGAGTGTTCTGGTTTGCCAAACAGCTACCAATGCAAAAAGTACCAGAAATTGTGTCGGCTCTTATAAGGGTGGTTTATTTGGGGTAAAAGCTTACAGTTCAAGATAGAGAAAAGTCCAGCTCAAGGCACCATAAGAGGTGCTGTCTCACCAAAGTCAGCTGTCACATGTTGAAGCAACTTGGGGGGCAATCTCTGCTTGATCTCTCCTTCCCCTCCAGGCTTTCTCTCTGTGGCTCAGCTGCTCTGCTTTCTTCCAGATTTCAGCTGCAAGCTGGGATAGGGCTTTTGTCTTAGAGCAGGAGTTCTTAAACTTTTTTGTTTCATGGACTCCTTTGCAGTTATGTGAAAACCATGGACCCCTTACTAAGTCCACACTATACTGTGTATTATTTAATAAATATATCACACCTGCACCAGCATTCCCCACAAGAATAATTTTTTTAAATTTTCAGTTCAAGCTCATGGATATCCTTAACCCCTGGTTAAGAACCCCTGCCTTAGGACTTCTTGTTTCCATCTTGGCTGGTCTGCTCTTTTCCCAATTTACCTGTAAACTGTCAGGAAAATGTCTGATCTCTCCCCTGGTTCAGCTCTTCGAGCCTTCTCCTTTCTTTCACATAGCAAGATCAAAAATGGCAGAGCTCTCTTTTCCTATGTCTGTCTCAGTCAGTTTTTTTTCCTCTCTCATACCCAGTAAGGGGGCAGAGACCCAACCTGAGTTATGCCTTACTGACATAGTCAAATCAAAAGCCCTAAAGTGATCTTATCAAATAATCTACTCAAAGACACCTTAGCTGATTTTAATGCAATCAAAGGGTATCACACCCAGAGGAAGAGGTTAGTTTACAAACAATCTTTCTCCTTTTGGGATTCATAAAATAATCTCAAACTGGCACGGGGGGTATGGGTTTTTTTTTATGTAGTAATGAAAAGTTCTAAAATTAATTGAAGTGATGACAGAAAAAATCTGTGATGAAAATGAAAGCCACTGAATATATATATTGAATGGATTGTAAAAATCATTGGACTGTATAACACAGGGAATCCTATGGTGGAAGATGGACTGTGGTTCCCAGAACAAATATGAGAATGTCCTCTCATGAACTATAACAAATATATAAATACTAATACAGGATGTTAATAATTGCATATGTTGGGTGAAATTTACACCAAATGTAAGATATGACTATAGTTAGAAGTAATATTTTGATGATGCTATTACATATTTTTAACAATTGTTTCATAAAAATGCAAGTTGTTGGAGGTGGGGGGATATATGGGAGCCCTGTATGATGATATGTATTTTGTTTTGTAAGTTCAGAACTTTTAATATACACTTATTGTTTCTGTATATGCATGTATGAATGATATACTTCGATCAAATTTTATGAATAAAATAAGGGTGCATTTTTAATTTTGGAGGATATTGTAAAGCCTACATTGTTCAGTACTGTCTACTTACCAATATTCTTTATAGCAATCAATTTTGCTACTTGATTAAGTAGAAAATTTCTTGTTTTTCTGCATTGCATTTAACAAATGATAAGTTTATTGGTGACCTGTATTTTTTTAAATTGGTGTCCTTTCAAATACTTTGTCTTTTTAAACTTTGATGAAGTATCATTTAAAACTGTTATGTATCATGAAAATAAAGCAAATTAGTCCTTATGCTATCATTTTTGTAGCAGATTTATTTTCAGAATGTGTCTTTCAACATTTGGTTTGTTTAAAGCCTTTTTACTGTATCATAAAACTTCTAATAATGTGAAGACAAATTTATCAGTTTTTTTTCCCTTATCACTTGTGGGTTAATAATCTATTAATCCTGTACAAAAGGACTTTCAACTTCTAAGAGTATTACTTGACTTGTATTTCTTTTAGATTTTTATGGTCCTCTGTTAACTTGATGTTTGTGATTTTTGTAGTTTTTCTCTACTCTTTCTTAATTGTCACCAGATATTATACAAAGTCTAATAATAATGCAACACATTATATCTCTCCAATCCTTGGCCTTAGATTTATATTTGCAAGTTCTAAAAAGTCTATTTTTTTAAAAAAGAAAAAAATACCAAGTGATTTGAAATTTCAAAGGTTTATCTCTTCCACAAAATGTTGTGGCTGAATAAGACCCTTGATATACTTTATGTCATGGTTCTTAGAACACAGATGCATTCATAAACTCTTTTACTTGCAAATGATACTTTTCAACCTGCTAAAATATCCATTCCTAAAGACAAAGATAAATGAATAATTTATCATTTCCTTCCTCCATCAATCAAGCACGTTTATGGAATATGTCCCTTCTCTATTCATCCATGTCTTCAAAGACTCATTCCCATTACATTTATAGAATAGTTGTTCGTTAACATATTATAGTCTGTAATATTTCTTTTTAAAATAGGAACTGTGTATTTCTTGTGACATTATGTCTTATGTATATTATACAATCTTCATGTAGTAAGCAATTACTAAAACCTGCTTGTCGAAGTTATGAAATAATAATATATTTGGAAAGGAACTTAAATTGTGTTGAAAAATGGATATCCATTTTTAAATCTAATCTATGTTTTTAAATACACCCTTCTCAAAAAATTCAGGTGTTCATGGCTTTGATGGATTAAAGAGCATAGCCCAGTATCAACACACTACTAGTCTTGGTTTGCATTCTGCTGGGTGTGGACTCATAGTAAATGAGATATCTTGAAAATTTTGATTAGAGTAAACATGTGGCCCAACTGAATCAGGTTTGGCTTTAAAGTGGATTATCGAACTCATTTATAAACACAGTGAATGTCAAAAAGAGAGGACGACAGAAGGAAACAGAAGCTGGAAGTACACAGAACCTGAAGAAAATGCCAGCATATGCATTACCATGTCACAGAAAAGCCAAGGACCAAGGATGGCCTGCAGCCAGCCCCAGAATGCTGGTCTTCTGGAAGAAACCTTAAAACCAAGAACCAAACAAATTTTCATTTTGTAAGCCTACCTGTTTTATGGCATTTGTTTTAGCCGTTAGGAAACTAACACTATGGGCCAAATATATATATCTTACAGACATGACATGTCTAATCCTTAGCTCATAAACTGCAGGTCAAAAATACCTTCCCATAGCAAATTTATCCCTTCCTATAGGATGTCTTTGACTGAATCATTTTAATTCTCTAGTTACACAAATTAGAAACTGAAGCACTTACTATATCTTCCAACTATTTCTCACCTCTACTTATCAAAGAATTCTCATCTATGCTTTTGATTCACAAACCAACATTATATACTCACATTTCATCAAATCTTGCTTTTCTGATATATATTTGTTTAACCCATGACACCATTTTATGCTGCCTTCTCTACTACTCAAATCTTACTTAATGCCATATGTTTTTATTAAAGGACAGATAAGTCAACTTCTAAACCTGATTTGAAAATTTGAGTGGACATGATTTTATGGATATTAAAACTAGGCCTAAATGAAAGAATTTGATGCTCTCCAACGTGCCTTATTTTTAATTAATTTTCCTTTTCTGTTCTGCTCCTGTGTCAAAATCTACTCCATAAATGCTGTATTGATAGCTGTCTGCTAAAGTAACCATTCTATTTCTCATGGATTTCTGTTCACCTTGGGTATCCTCCTCTGTCACTTTCGCATCTAGGCTCCCCTCCAGAACAAACATCATATCATGCTGTACTTATCAACAACACTGAACAAAGTCTTGTGCATAAAAATGCCCTTTACAACTCCAGAAATTTAATTTTTAACTTGTTCTTTGATTAACTGCCATTTTATATCTGTACCCAGCAGCACAAAAACTCCTACAGAGCAGTGCGTGAGGGAGCTACTGCCATGATGACTGAGAAAAGGTTTTTGTCTCTTCTGCTTCTGCAGCTGTGCTGTGTTAGCTGTGGATTCTGTGGGAAGGTCCTGGTGTGGCCCTGTGACATGAGCCATTGGCTCAACCTAAAGATCATTCTGGAGGAACTCACAGAGAGGGGTCATGAGGTGATGGTGCTGGTTCCTTCAAACAATTACCTCATTGAAGAGAACAAGCCTTCCACACTGAACTTCAAGATGGTTCATGTGCCAGATGAGAGAGAGAGAATTACGAATTCAATAGATGAATTTTTGGACCTAGCTGTTAATGTAATGCCAAAATTGTCAAGTTGGCAATCAGTGAAAAAATTACAAGACTTCCTTCTTAAATCAACTGGAGACATGAAAATCCTGTGTGAGAGTATAGTGTACAATCAGACACTCATGAAGAACCTCAAAGAAACTGGCTACAATGTAATGATCATAGATCCTGTAATTCCCTGTGGGGAACTGATGGCTGAGTTGCTAGCAGTCCCTTTTTTGTACACGTTAAGGACTTTTATAGGTGGCACATTGGAGAAATACTGTGGGAAACTTCCAGCTCCACCATCCTATGTGCCTGTTCCCATGGCAGGACTAGGAGACAAGATGACCTTTCTGGAAAGAGTGGAAAATCTAATGCTTTCCCTTTACTTTGACTTTTGGCTCCAGAATTATGATGCTCAACTTTGGGATCACTTTTACAGTGAAGCATTAGGTAAGAAACTGCTTTTCTTTTAAATTAGTTACTAAAGTGTATAAAAAGTCTACTATAATGAAAGAAATCCCTATTTCAAATTCTGCCTCCACTCTAAAACTCTTCAAGTGATACCAATGAACTAATCATTAATAACTAATTGCGAGTGGAGGCAAGAAATATTTTATCTTAGATACTCTTTCTTCAGAATCATCTAAACAATTCCATGTGACCTTGCTTATATTTAATATATGCTTATCAAAACAAAACAATGTAAAACACACAAGTAAATATTACTCTAATGAAGAGATTTTGTTTGTTAAATAAAGTCTATCACAAATAAGTCCAGTACACTATGTTTTCAAATAGGATTAGGTTAGACCTTTATTTGTAAAGAGAGTATAATACTTGAAAAAATGAGATAACTTCCATGCCTGACAACACTAATATTCGGAAATGTCATCGACATTAAAAATGAGATTTAACTTGGTGCATTCTTAACTTCACCTGAGCGTTCCTTAACAACCTATGAGAAGTTTTGAGAATCACTGATTGTCATTCTTGATTTTAAGCCATTTCTCTTGTAATAGGTTACCTGTTCTTATTAGCCCTTTCATGAATTTTGGATGAACTATTTCATCACGGCGGATCATACTGAAGAGTTTCTTGGATGCATTAAATTTCTTGGAAGTGTGTTAAACAGAGTCCTCAAAAATTAAGTAGAGAATATGAAAAGAATTTGCATTGGGAAGAGTTAAAAGACTAAAGATTTTTCCTTCAATGATTTACTTATTCTACCTATTTTAAATTGATTGCCATTTCTACTAAAGGGTGATTTGGTTTTTAAATTTTTACACCCAACTGTCATCTGAATTCATCAACTCAGGCAGGCTTTCACTCCAACATCTTTGAGAAATACCTAGGGATAAGATCTAACAAAGAAATTATCATATTAGGCACTAAAACTTTTACCTACTTTACTCAATGATTCTTAAATAATGAATTGATTCACAGAACTAATATTGAAGGAATCAGCATAAAAAATTCATAGCTTTAGACATGATTTTGGATTTATACTGCATTGATGTCACAGCAAATAATTTACAATCAATAAGCCACCCCCAAGTGTCAGCACGTTAGGCACAATGAATTTGAATTAATATGACAAGTATCTTGCCCTTAAGTCTGTATTTACAGATAAATTGAAGTGACAGGATTGTAAATATACAACAGAATTGTCTGCCATATGAGGTATTTTAGTTTGCTAATAGCTGCTGGGAGCAATAGTTTTGCTTCTATAATGGGAATTTATTAGGTTAAATTCTTACAGTTCCAAGGCCACGAAAGTATTCAAATCAAGGAATTAGGCAAGGCTCTCTTTCCAAAGGTCAGCTACTGGTGATCCTGTACTCCTGCCACGTGGCAGGGGACAATGGTGGCTCTTTTGATTTCTTCTCCTCTAGGCTCACTTTCTCCCCCAGCTCAGCTGTGAGTGATCAGGCACATGGTCTCCTATTATATATTATATGTTTAATATCACATATTTGCTACTTCTGGTTTCCTAATTTTCATCTTCTCTGCCTATTCCTTCATTTTTAACTAGTCAGAGCTAAAAATTTCATTCTATCTATCAAATCTATCGATTTATATTACTATTATAAGATCTATAAGGTCTAAGAGGTCCTTTATTTCACAGGTTACTAGGAGATAGAATGGGGGTAGAAAATCTCTCTATGCTTCTCCAGCCCTACATAGCTTTAAATGTAATTCTGTATCACAGATTTATTATATTTAAAATTATTAAAATGTTACTGTTAACTATAGCCCATAGTTGCATTAGGTGTAGTTTTCTCAAATACCCTCTATTATTAAAACTTGCAATAGTGGTGTACATCTGTCATAGTTCATGAAAGAACGTATGCATATTTAGACTTTTCACTACAGACATCATCCCCCACAGGGTTCCTCATGTTATTCAGTCTCATGATTTATCCTCTAGCTCTTCTTCTTGTAAATACAGAACCTTATACTTCCCCTTTCAACCTCATTCACGTGCATAATTCAGCCCTGTTAATGATATTCAAAGTAATGTACTATCATCACCTCCATCCATTTCCAAATATTTATAATCAAACTAAATAGAAAAGCTGCACAAATTAAGCATCAGCTCCACATTCTCTACCCCTATTCTATCTCGTGGTAACCTATATTATAGATTCTCATTCTATGATTTTGCTTATTATAATCAGACCATATATGTAAGATTATACAATATTTATCCTTTTATGTCTGGTTTATTTTCTCAACATAATGTCCTTCAGGTTCATCTGTGTTGTTGCATGCATCAGGACTTCATTCCTTCTTACAGCTGAATAATGTTCTATCGTATGTGTATATCACATTTGCATATCCATTCTGATGTTGATGGGAACTTGGGTTACTTTTTTCTTTTGGTTTTTATAAATAACACTGCTATGAACATTGGTGTGCAAATATCTGGTAGAGTCCCTGTTTTCAATTCTTCTGGGTATATACGGAGTAGCAGAATTGCCTGATCATATGGCAATTCTATACTTAGCTTCTTGAAGCTGAGAAGGGATGTAGATATTATGGGGCAGAGGAATGGAATTGCTTTACTTGCAGTTGATAATATTCCTTGCTTTCAGTATGTGGCTGGTCCATCATCATCCTTTTCTTAGTTGTCCAGGGCAGGCCTGAAGAACTGGGAAATCTATACATAACTTCTGAAAGAACTGCCAAACTGTCTTCCACAGTGGCTACACCATTTTACATTCCCGCCAGCAGTGAATGAGTGATCCTATTTCTTCACATCCTCAGAAATACTTGTATTTTTATGTTTTTTCAATAGAGGTCTGTCTAGTAAGTGTGAAATGACATATCATTGTGACTTTGATTTGCATTTCCCTTATAGCTAGTGAAGTTGAGCATCTTTTCATGTGCTTTTTAGACATTTGTATTTTCTCTTTGGAAAAGTATCTATTTAAATCTTTTACCCATTTTTAAATTGGGTTGTCTTTTTATTGTTGAGTAAGGAATTCTTTATATATCATGGATATTAAACCCTTATTGGATAAATGGTTTCTAAATGTTTTTGCCCATTGAGTATGCTGCCTTTTCATTTTCTTGACGAATTCATTAGAAGCACAAAGGTTTTTAATTTTGTGGAGGTCTATTTTCTCTAATTTTTCTTTATTGCTTATGCTTTGTGTATAAATTCTAAGAAACCAATGTCTAATGCAAGATCCTATAGATGCTTCTCTATATTTGTTCTAGGTGTTTTATGCTTCTGCCTCTTATATTTACGACTTTGATCCATATTGAGTTAATATTTGTAAAGGGTGTTGAAGAGACACTTTTTTTCCAATTGAATGAACCAACTCCTAGTTTTGTTGATTCTATTATTTTTCTATTTTCAATTCCATTTATTTCTGCTCCAGTCTTTTTATTTATTTCTTTCTGCTTGCTTTGAGATTGGGTTGCCATTTTTTTTTTTTTCTAGTTCCTCCAGATGTGCAGTTAGGTCTTTGATTTAGGTTATTTCTTCATTTTAAATGTAAATGTTTTGGGTTACAAATATTCCTCTCAGCACTGCATATTCACTGCATAACTCTATGAAGAGTTCCTGTTTTCATTCATTTCAAGATATTTACTGATTTCCCTTGCAATTTCTTCCCTGACCAACTTATTGTTTAAAGAGTGTTACTTAACTTCTATATATTAGTGAATTTCTCTCTTCTACTGCTCTTATTGATTAGCAGTTTCATTCCATTATGTTCAGAGAAGATGCCTTGTATGATTCAATCTTTCTAAATTTAACGAGAATTGTTTGTGGACCAACAGTGGTTTATCCTGAGAATGATTAATGTGTGCTTGAGAAGAAAGTATATCCTGCTCTTTTGGAATACTATATTCTTTATTCCAAAACAGATCTGTTAGGTCTAGTTCATTTATCACATTATTCAAGTTCTTTGTATCCCTATTGATCTTCCATTTAGGTATTCTACCTTTTGGTGGAAGTGTTGTATTGAATTCTCCAACTATTCTTGTAGTTGTAGAGGTGTATATTTCCCCCTTCAGTTTTACCATTGTTTGCCTCATTTGGAGACACTTGATTAAATGCATAAATATTTATGATTGCTACTTCTTCTTTGTGGGTTGACTATTTAATATGTAGTGCCCTTCTTCATCTCTTAAAAAAGCTTTTGATTGAAATTCTATTTTGTCCAATATTAGTAGAGTTACCCCAGGTCTTTTGGGTTACTGTTTGAATGAAATATCTTTTTCCATCCTTTTACTTTCAACCTATTTCTGTTTTGGGTTCCAAGGTGAGTCTCTTGTAAACAACATATAGTTGGATCATGCTTTTTATTCCATTGTGCCAATCTGTGTCTTTTGATTGGGAAGATGTATTCATTATCATTCAGCATTATTTTCGTAAAGTCAGTACTTACTTCAGACATTTTGTCCTTTGGTTTCTCTGTTTACCTATATTTGGTCTCTCTTTTCCTTTACTGAAACCTCATTTTATGTAAAGTTGGTCATGTCTGATATATCTGATGTATCCCATTCTTATTTCTGTTTCTGTTTATTTTTAAAACAGTTTCTTTTAAGTTACACTTTTATTCTTAAAGGGGTGCTGAAGGATCATTGTTATTCTTCTGTAATTAATGTAATTACTTCATGCTTGTTAGGGACATTAGGCCCTACCTGACAAGGCGTAAAAACCCCCTTGCTATTCTATTGCTGGTGGAGGAAGACGAATCTGGTGCTGTGGGTGAAGCTGGATGAAATGCCCATATGGCTAACAAGGCATTGATTCTGGAAGAAATAAACAAATAGAATTTTGAAGATATATGGTACCACTAAAAGGATACTGGACCACAAAAGTAGAAAAGTCCAGGTGCTTGTGAAGGCTGCATCTTCCCAAAGTTGGTGGGCTTTATTTTGCAGGTTTTGAATGCTGTTTAAGACTATTTCAGAATGATTTACCTAGAGATGGCATTCTTCCTTAAGGAAGAGACATGTTTCTCCCTGTGCTGCTGTTAGCATGCTAAGTGCCCCGCGATTTTGGTAGCACCACAGCAGCAAGAGAGTCCCTTTGCTGTTTTGGAGCTTCTAAGGCATGGCTGGTTTCTTTTACGCTGTTAATTCACTCTAGGGAGTGATAGTGATAGATAATGAGGTTTGGTATAAATTGCCAAACCCAGTTTTCATGGTGGTGGTTATGCCTAAGACAGCTAAGAGGGGATGAGAAGAGGCATTGCCTTTTAGTTATTATATAGGAAAAAACTATAGGAAATGAAAACTGACAAGGTTTCTTAAGGGGTGTCTGGCTTGCCCTCCCCCTAGGATCAGGCATCTGGGCTAGAGTTAGAGGGAACAGCTGGTCATGACTTAGACCCTACTTAGCTTTGTTTCTTGAAGAGGTATTTCAGGCCATCCAATGACTGGCACTCCTATGATCTGTCAGGTGCTTCTGGTGAGCTGGCACTTCCTTGGGCAGCTGGCTTCACTCAAGATAAGTGCACCCAGCTGGCAGTCCCTTTAACTTTAACAGCTGTGGGAATGATGGGAACACAGGGTAAGTTTCCTTTCATTTTGGCTCTAACTGAAAGTGTGGCCTGTTCTCCTGCAAGGTATTAATCAGAACCATGTCCCCAGGTTTAACTTTAGGTGAAGGTAACTCATGGTTGGGGCTAGGAAGGATTTTGTTCCCAAGCTCCTGGATGACTTGTTGAGTTTTTCCTAGGTTGGTAAACTATTTTGTGAGTTCCTGGATTTCCTGATCTAGTATCAGGTCCTGGGTAAGGAAAGGCCACCCATAAACCATCTCAAAGGAGTAAGCTGAAGTGGGCTCCAGCCACCTTGTTTGTTGTTTCCCTTCTGGTGGGAGAACGCTTAGCCCTGGTAGGATGGCATGTGGGTCTGCCAGTCCTCCCCAGAGTAAGAGTGGGACAGGTTCTGGAATAAGGGGTAGGAGGGACACCTGGTTTAAGCACATCTTCCACCTGGTATGGGGTGAAGACTGTGAGAGGTCACCCCCAAGTTAATTTGCTGGCTTTTTTAAATTAATGGGCTGTTGCCTCACTGCTCTCAGGCAAGGTGGCCATTCTTTTATCTTATAGGCACATTCATTAACTACTTACAAAATGAAGTTTACCAGAACTTTTAACATGTTCAATATCCCTCTGTATATAATCTAGAATAGAAAAGATATCACCATAATCATCAAACATATAGGTGCAGTACTTAATACTAATCAATGCACTACCGAATGCATAAGTTTCTCTTTGAGCTGCAATTCATGGATTTAAACTGCAGGTTTGTAATACCATACAAGTTGTCTCTCCATGGGAGCAGGGCATAATGCCAATTGTATTTAATTTCTACTTACATCACTCTGGTAATTATTACTTGGTATGTCCTTAACATAGCCAGCATGCTGCAGCACCGTTGGCCCTAGAAAGAAGCTAGGAAGATAGGCTCCAGTATTCCACCGGCCTGGTGAATAGGACCCTTTGGTACCATGAAACGGTGCCAGTCTGAAGGCAATGTCCATTGTACATCTGGCCATTTTGAACCATTGCTGGCTGCTGCAAGAGGCTGACACTGCAACGTAGTCTCCATCCACTTCAGGAGCACAACTATAGATGTGATAGATACTTTTATTGTTTTAGGGGTCAATGACCAACCTAGCCAATAACTCAAATGGAGAAGCAACCTGCAGTGTATTGAAGGCCTGGTTTGAATATACAAGAGAGTATGACAATATTGAAGTTTATCTCTTTTAATATTTATAGACTTTTCAAACACTTCCAATGCAATTTATAATATATCAAATGAACTTAACTTTTCAGTACTTTGCCTTTTACTTCTACACCGTTACGATGATGATGTTAATTACAAGGTATTTTACTTTAGCAGTACAGGAAGAACTACTTTCTCAATTATTTTATGAAAACTGAAGATTCCCAATGGAATCAAGATTATACTTTCTTTAATATGCAAATTGAGGTGATGTCCCACAAGTTTCCTTGCTATGAAGTTACTTTTTACCATTAATATCAATTTAGATATTTTAATAATGGTTTCCCGGAATTAGCCATTCAAACGCTTCAGTTTAGAAGATGCTTGTACAAACTCCTTATAATTAACCATAATCACATAGACTAGTTACTTTACCTTAAATTACAATTAGCAACCAATGAAATTTACTTTACCCATTTAAAAGAGGGTAGATCCACATTTTTTAGCTTAATTTCATTAGACACAAACTTACAGCTTTCATTATCTTAAAGATTTAATGCATATAATGCCAATTAATTTGCATGATATTATAAACCTAGGGAGATAACACCCAAGCTAAATAAAATTGAAACTGTTTTAATTTATGAAAGGAATATCCTTTTTCCTTCCTTTACAGGAGGCTAAAACTTCTTTATTAAAACTCTAAGACTGTGAACAACCTTAAAAGCATACTGACTGCTAGGATCTGGAATCATTATAACTGTTTACTTTAAAAGATCTTTCCATAGCTTTCAAGGACTTTTTCTTTACTTATTTGAAATTTGGGAACAGAATTATTAACCACCCTTATTTTAAGGCTCTCAAAATGTTTAAACAGAGGAATTACAAGACAAACTATGATTTTTAATTCCCCAGTCTAGAAGACAGAGTTTTAATCTGTCACACCTTGTTCTCCTACCACTGTCCTTGCAAAGAGAAGGCCCTGGGGGTCGGGAAGGTTAAAGAGCTTAGGAAAAATTTTTTCCTTTCCCAACAGTTTCTAGACCTTTCCATCCTGTTCAGCCTAATTTGGGCTCCAGGAATACTTATTCACATATATAACCATATATTTGATTTTACACTTTGAATAGAACTCTTTTAAGAATTTTCATTTGTTAATTTGATATTACCATCCCGATTTATGAAGATATATACTGAGTAAATAGGCAGACATGAATAGACAGTTAGACGCAGAAGCCTAGAACTCACTGTTAAATTTTTCATTTTCTTACAAAACAAGTTTAACTTAAATAATATTTAAAAGATTTCTTTGAAGGCTATTTCTAGTTACTTTAATTTGCACTGTGACTATGCAGTTTTGCACAAGAATTTTGTTCTTTTATTATTGGCTTATAACCAAAATATCCCCAATGCTTTAAAATATAATTTTCCTTTCCTTCTGAGCTTTGCTTATTTCCCACTTTGACTTTGGCAGACTTTGGATGAAATATTAATTCTAGTATTACACTCACTGAAATCATTAAAGCCTCAGGGAAACTGGGTTCTCTCATGAATTGCTGCTCTTAGGAACCCCCAACAATCAAGATGGGAGGTCTCCCTCACTTCACAGTCATCGGAGATAACAGGACTCTGGCGGCTGCTGGGCTGGAAGAGTGGACTTTCAACCCCGAGGGTCAAGAATTACACCAGGCAGCAATTTAGTCCACACGTGGAGCCATGAGAGAAAGCAGGATCACTAATACCAGGAGGAGGACAGGAGGCAGGAGTGTCTCAAGTTTGCTTTCCCCTGAGCTATGGGGTACAGAAGCTGTCATGAAATAACCATAAGCAAAAGCAAAGGATGAGGCTAGGCCTGAAATAACCATAAACAAAGGTAAATTCAGTTTATAATTGTCACAATAGGTGAAGTCTAAGGGCTAGATGAAGCTAGTTATAAAATAACCATAATCAAAGATAAGTTTAGTTTAAGATTATCATTACAATAGCCAAAGTTTAGGCTGCATCCACCCAGCTATAGAAATTTCAGATATTATCCTTCTCTGTTTTATAACACAAAGGCATCTATATAATGATCTTAACTCTTAGTTACAGTTTCTAGTAAGTTTTCACTTTAAGGTAAATTGGGTGCTTTTATTAACTAAGCCATGAGAACTTTATTAGTAACAACTTTTTAAAGTGTTTCTGCTTTTCTAGCAGTTGAACCAATTCCACTTGTGATTTATACATTAAATCCCATTGCAAGACAGTATGGACATTTAAAGACTCATTTTTAGGATACCTTTCACCGTTATCCAATTTGTAAAGGTGAACCCCAAATCTGATTTCCTAGGCACAAGCAAACTGACAAGGTTAAACATAAATTTAAAGTTAAAGACAAAGTTAAGCACAGATTAAAACAGAAGAGAGAATTCTATACCCTTAGCATTTCTAGGAACTTTTTGATCTTAACTGATGGCATATGAGCAGTTTAGTAACTGGTCTGGATCTTGATCCCTATTCACTCCCCTTATTGGGCACAACTGAGTTTAAAACTGAGAAGGCTGTTTCTAAAAGGGAGTTAGTGGAAGTTTGAGGTGCATTTTCCCATCTCTTTAAGGAGACATGACCACGTGGTCTTTGGCCCTCAGATCTCTCTCTCCTTCTGTCTTACACAGGTTCAACTGTAATTCATGGTCGCATACAGAGGCTGCTCTTGGCTATACTGTGGCATGTAGACAAGCAGTAGGCAAACTTTCCCCATACCTGAGTAGACACTCCTATGGGGATTCTGCTGGTGGGCTAGAGACCATGCCCATTATTCTAAGAGTGAAGAAGCACTTTTATTAACCAAGTTACTAGAACAATTTTAGCCCAACAATTTTAATCAAGCAACTAAAACAATTTTATTAGTCAGCTGACATAGCATCCCAGAGTCCAAGACTGACTAAAATTTTTATCACTCCAAACTGTTTGGAGCTGCCCTGATCTCAGTGTCCTGAGAATTTAATCCAGAGCCCTGCCAACAGGCATTCCCATTGTCAGCCTAGGTTGTGGGAGATGCCTGAAAACCCTGAAGTCTAGACTTAAGCACTCAAGACAAATTTGTGGGAGACATTGGAAGCAATTACCCAAACTGAAGTGCCTGAGCTAAGTCTCAGGGGACGTTTGGCTGCTCTGGTTCCCCCCACTCTGGGAATCACAGAGCCCTCGCTGCCGGGCATTGCCGGGGTGTCCTGGACTTGGGAAACACCCAGAGTAGATTCTGGACTGATGCTACCAAGCCATGCATTGCTTCTTCCTGGGAAGGGGGCTAAAAAAAACCCCTCTTCTTCCACCTATTCTTACAAAAGTCTTAAAAAGAAGTCTTACTTTATGCCTCTACTGCCTGGGAGTTTCCCAGTTAAACCAGCCATCAAAGGCTGTTAAAAGATTAGAGATCAATTGTTCCAGCTAACGGAACTTGGCGCCCTAGGGCACCCTGAAGCAATACCTTGCCAGTCTGTGGGTGGAACTAGAACTTCACTAGCAAATGCATTTTCAGTTTCTAAGACATTCCAAAGCATTTTACAAACCCTTATTGAAAACTCAGTAGCAGGAAGTGGGAAGATTAAATGTGATTTGGAGTCAAGGTTAATTATGAACACAGCACCCTTGGAAAGGGAACATGGGCTGCCCCATGGACTGCCCCATGGACATCCACCTCAGCCCTGTGTGCCACTGCCTTCCCACCTGGTCCAGGTAGCCCTGTGTGGCCAATAGGAAGACTGGCAAGGCTTGGATGCGTGGAGAGATGCGAGCCCCAGCTCTCCACCATTGCCACTGCCACTGAGGGGAGAGGGCAAGAAAAGGCAGTGGCAGCCTGGCCTCGGGGGCAAAGCCGGTGGCTGCTAAAATGGCTTGAAAAAGCGGCTTTGCAGCACCTGGAGCTTGGACCAGGAAACCCTGTCTTGGCAGGGCCCTGCTTTGAAGCTCTTGCCCTGTGCCCCCTCCTTCCCTGGCAGGGTCAGATCTAACAAGCCTGGGCTTGCAGCACAGATGCAGAGAGGTCCTGTGCCCCGGCCCCCTTCCCCCTGAGATTATGTCTTGTGGGG